>CAXHUQ010000163.1:0-25483 GCA_964020085.1 Micromussa lordhowensis
GTTTCGATGACTCCATGTCATCGTTGTCAAGTGAAAAGAGCAGCTTAATATAGCGTGCGAGGTGATAGAACATAAAGTATGCGCGTAAAAAGTGACAAATTTAGATAAGTGACAAATTTAAATAAATAGTTTTGCGCGTATGGAGTCTAGACTGTCTGATTTATGAAATGTTATTCATAAAGAAGAAAAGGTCATGCTTGAACACACAATCAGACTCCATACGCGCAAAACTATTTATTTAAATTTGTCACTCATCTAAATTTGTCACTTTTTACATGCATACTTTGTTCTATCACCTCGCACGCTATATTAAGCTGTGAAATTTTTTATTCTCTTTTCACTTGACAATGATGACATGGAGTCATCAAAACGTTGTGTTAAACTTTTTTCGCTCATTTTTATCATTAGATACTAAGATTTTGTACTGCCTAAAGGATTGCGCACCACTGGAAGCTTTTTGCTGTGTGCATTACTTTTCTACAGAACACGGGGAAACCGTCTTTTTTTGCCAAACTGACTATAGAAAAACGTGGTCAATTTTTTTAACGTTTTTTATCGTTTTTTTTCTTTACCCGTAGTTGTTATTGTTTTTGTTGTAATGTTTTAGGTATGTTTTTGCAGCAAAAAAGAGTGACAGTGCCAAGACGATGAGGTCGGTGGAAAACTTGCCGGAAATTTTATTTCACTTTTCACTACTCGCAGTTTCTGTTTATCGAAACTTGCAATTTAGGCTGCTTTCGATGTATTCAAATGCACCTTGAGGTAAAACAAAAGGCTTCCACATTCACGACCCCACAAGCTATACTGCTTTAAATATATCGTGTATAAATGAAGATTATGTATATATGTATGTACATCCATCTTTCTCGCGAAAGGCGGCGAAGAGGTAGGTTATTGCCTTGAATTTTACTTAATGCCACGTACAAACGCTGAAAACGAATAAAGTAACCCTTTTTCTACAAAGTGGTTATAATTCTAATGCAAATAGGGAATTACCTAGCGTTTTTGGAGAAAAGCACTGGCCCTAAACTGGCCCTATTAAAGTAGATATTCAATATGGCGGTGGCTTTAGTTAAATGTGTATTTATGATGATTTATTTCTTTAGAAAGCAATAGACGCTAGAAACGTTTCTGTTTTTTTGTACGCGGGATGCCTGGGGCAGATGACTGCGTCAAAGTTTTGCTTGAGTTTCAGTTCTTGTTTCAGTTCTTGTTTTCTTCTCCTCCATTAACTATGCGTAGTTCAACATGCAAGTTGACCCGTATCCCGGGGGACCACGTGGTATTTCTGGTTTTTTTTTGGCGTGGAAGTATGCGAAGGTGAAATCAGTCGGCCGAAGGAACAAACTATTTTAATCATAACTCTGCTTCAAAAGCTCCCATTGCCTCGAGATTTCACCAAGAGCATACTCGGTAGTTGCTCTGACATCGCTTTCCGACATCGCCGACCGAGTGGGAAACCCACCGCGAAGGTGAAGCCCTGCATTACAAACGTCCGCTAAGTGGGAATTCAAGCTCGCAAATCTTACAGATATTTTTCATCGCAACCCATCGCGAGGCCCAGCGAATTTACCGAAGGCGGAGAATAGCCATGAATTTGCTTCAAAAGCTCAAACCTCATCGTGGAATCATTGTTAAGAGCATTGTTAATTGTTTCTTCTCAAAGTCATTAATAATTCATCAATCTAAAACAAAGGAAATCAATTAATTAGCATCATAGTCTGATTGTGTGTTCAAGCATGACCTTTTCTTCTTTATGAATAACATTTCATAAATCAGACAGTCTAGACTCCATACGCGCAAAACTATTTATTTAAATTTGTCACTTATCTAAATTTGTCACTTTTTACGTGCATACTTTATGTTCTATCACCTCGCACGCTATATTAAGCTGCTCTTTTCACTTGACAACGATGACATGGAGTCATCGAAACGTTGTGTTAAACTTTTTTCGCTCATTTTTATCATTAGATGTTTAACTAAATGTAATCTTATTCGAAAATCTTAGTAAGAATAGAAATACTTATAAAGTGATCATAAAATTAAAGGCACTCACAATTTTTTTTTTTTTTTAAGCAATTTTATTTACAGGGCTAACATTGGCACTACTTACAGCACTAATATAATACTTACATTAATTATACTTGTACTACTTACAATACATATGTTACAATACAAATGGTACACATTATCTCCATTACAGCTGGCTTATTTACAATATTTACAAACTGCATACATTACTAACAAACTCTTATAATCTTGGCATTTACTTTTGTGCTACTATAAAGCCTCCAAGATATCTACGGCCGAGTTTTCTCCCTGAAACTTGGAAATTCTAAGTGCGTTATAGCGTCAACCCCTGAGGCTGTGAAGGAAATACTGGTAAAAAAGTCTGCTGATTATGGCGGAAGACCGAAACGTTCCCTATTGAGAAAGGAACACTAGGTAGGGGATGCTGCGCAACTGTGATGCGAGCAAGTTTCTTATTACAAGTGCAATTTATCTTCATGTAAATTGTCAGATGCAGGTAATACAAATCTAAATTTGTTGAAGTCCTGCAAAGTGATAAAACCTATTCAATGGGTAGTGGTTAAAGCTACAATCCTGGCCAAGACGTATGGGAAACGTTCTCATTTTTCTATAACAACAGACTTTCAATCTACCCCTCCCCCCTGCCCCTGGACAATGCTGGATCATGTGTCACAAATATTCTACAAAGGAGTTCGACATTGTTCTGGGGAAGAGGGAGAAAGATCTTCGTAATGCTATTTCTATGATAGTAAATTGTTGGTTTCTCGTAGTTTCCTCGTAAAAAAGCGAGAACGAAGGGTAGTGTCCCAAACCATTTTGGCCAGGATTGAAGCAGAATCACATAGCAAAACAGCGAGAGTGCAAAGGTCAGAACGACGATGCTAGGTCTACACTAACGGTGGAGCGTAAGGCATAGACGAAAGCGTATCAACCTGTAGGCTCGATTTCCGCCGCTCTCTCGTGTCTGGTCTACGTTCCTCCCCGAAACGTTCGGGGGAGGAGCGCGGGCTCGTTTCCCGAACAGCGGCTGGAAATCGAGCCTAACCCTATTGTAGCAATTACTACTGCAATGCAGACCGTGCTGCTGTGCTAATTTACCTTACGTACAACCTGGCCAAAGCCTCTGAAAGCCTGACCTTTTCTCCACCTGGTCTCTGTTTTCACTTCCCCTCCTTTGTTAGCCCTAACTAAATGTTAATGGTTATCAGTTCTGTTTAGCCATGATATTCCAACATTGATTTAAAGGACGGGGCGCTCCCAAAGAAAGTAATGACGTCGCGGCTCAAGAAACTGAATGACATTTTGTTTAGGACTTTTTGCGAGTATTGCACCTTGATTTTTGTCTGTTCTACCAGTCAGAAAACCTATATTGAAAGTATAAAGGGGGCAAGTTTCTAAAGAAACTGTGGTGCTGCGTCGGTGGGAGTATTACAAGATAATTTGGTTTTATCAACTGGGTTGATAATGTGAATTGTCCACCGTAAAGAGATAGCGAATCGCTCCGACGAAGGGCTAACGCTCGAAACGTCAGCTTCCGAATCTCTTTACGGTGGACAATTCACATTATCAACCCAGTTGATAAAACCAAATTATATTGAAAGTATACTGTTTCGAATCATTAATGCAAGAGTTTACATTAAGGAGGCTGGTAACAGTTTCCAATACTTTTCTAACAAAACCAATTCGACGAACAAACGTCGAACAAAACAACTTGGCCACTCTGTTGCCGGATCTCTTGTAGAAATTCACGTACCAGACGTCACTTGAAGTGTACTACCGCAAGGGCAATTGAAACTTTAATGGGCCAATATTTCGACTAGCAGAACTAGTCTTCTTCAGGGACAGTATTATTAGTACTGGCCCTGAAGAAGACTAGCTCTGCTAGTCGAAATATTGGCCCATTAAAGTTTCAATTGCCCTTGCGGTAGTACACTTCAAGTGACGTCTGGTACGTGAATTTCTACAAGAGATCCGGCAACAGAGTGGCCAAGTTGTTTTGTTCGACGTTGTGTGGTTTTCCTGCATTCAATCGTTTGTTACATTACTTTTCTAACAGCTATACTTTGAAGGATAAATAATGCTATTGTTTAACACATGATGCTACAATAATGTTATCATACAAATTCCCAATCATTGGTAAACAAGTTGCAATCATCTATTTTACGTAACAGGTTACCATAGCAACAATATGATCTGCTAAAACACCGTAATTTTAGCTTTGAGCGCTTATAACTCAAAAACGAGCTCAGTGACCCCTATTTTTTATCATCGAATCATGATAAGCATGATAGGATGCAACTTTTCGCAAAGTTTAAAAACATTTTAGCAGGTCATATTGTTGCTATGGTAACCTATTGTGCCACAAATTTGACAGCAAAATGTATACCAATGACCGTGGGGTATTCCCAGAAACGTTGAGTGGTGGGTGTCTGGCCCGCATCCCAAAACCCCTACCCTATTTAAGTCCAAACTCTGCGATTTTCCCTACATTACCTACGACCTGACCAAGAATTTGATACCCAATTTTTTATGACGTGACCCTTTAATCAATACCCTGTTTCTGACTTGCCTTATAATTAGTTCGCTATAAAGGCAATGTTAATATGCTTTTATCAGGTAGGATAGCTTCTTCTAAAGAACATATCCAATTCAAGAAGAGTGCAAAAACCATACCCGATTTGAGACCAAAATGGCCAAAATCAATACCCTATTTCTCACCACACGGCTACAAACCATATCCGCTGTCCTCACCTTTTACGACACGGTGCATTGAGCTAACACTTTTCTTTAAGAAAGGAAACATACGACACGCTAAAATGCGGATTCGGCTAACGTGTTTACATCCTTGTTGCCACCCAATTCAGACCACCTGATGATTCATTTCGGAGGTTACAATTGTGCAATTTGTCACACGCAAGTGATTGCATGGCAGTATATACAAACAGGACAATTGTAATCTCACAAATGAATCATTAAATGGTCTGAATTGGGTCGCAACAAGCCGGATGTACACACGTTAGCCCAATCCGTCTATTTACAGCCAATAGAAGCTCTACTTTATAAAGCAATCAGGTTACTCGTAAGCTACATGGGTTAGTGTTTCAAACCTACTGAGTATGCCGGTGCGTAAAAAAGCCAGTTCATTTCCGTTTTATTGCACGTATCTTGTAAGGAACGGGAAACTGGGCATTAGCAAATATTCCCTTCAAGCTTGGTGGACGACCATCTTCTTCAGCGATAAAGGTGAACTTCTGAAATAGCCACGATAGAAACAAGAACAACTCCACTTTAGCCAGGGCTTCCCCAACGCAGGTCCGGCGTCCAGGTCCAAAAGGGTAATAGTTACTCTGGTTGATGATCAACATGCCATTCTCGTCGATATGACGGTAAATGTTAAACATCGTTGGGTTTTCCCAGGATTTGGGATCCAGATGAACAGATTCCGCGTCAGCAAACACGATGGTATCTTTGGGAACACGGTAGCCACAGAGTGTCGTGTCAGCAAGAGTGACGTGAAGCAGTAAAAGAGGCGCCACGTTTTCAACTCGTAACGTTTCTGTGATGGAGGCTTGAATGAGGGGCAGATTGGCTCGGTCATCCAAACTGTGATTCTGTCCACCAAGTACTTTATCTAACTCGAGCTGAATATCGTCCTGGAGCTTTGGATTGTTCTCCAAGAAGGCTATCGCCCATTTCATTGTGGTGCTTGTGGTTTCGTAGCCGCCAGCAACCATGTCTTCGATGAAATTAACCAAGTAGTGATCAGAAAGAAAAGCTCTCCGCTCTTCATCATTCTTAGAATCTTGATCTCTGGCGTACAGAAGACCTGAGATCAAATATTTCACAGGTTCTTCCGGATCAAAATTTTCTTCTTGTTCTCTCAGGACCGGGGGGGGGGGTACTCCCTTATATGGGCTATACAGGTATGTGCCAAAGGGTAGGGTTTTTCAGCCGTTTTGGTCATAAATAGGGTATCTATTTTGGCCATTTTGGTCATAAATAGGGTATCGATTTTTGCACTCTCGTGTTGAATTCGTTCTTTTTTTGGAAGAAGCTACTTCTTCAGCATGTTCCCCCGTTTAACGCCTGCTACGCGCGCTAGATAAGACCAGCAACAAAAGCCCTATACAAATAACATTGCCTTTAACATTGGTCTAAACTAGGGAAATAATTTTAAGGCAGGTCTGAAACAGGGTATTGATTTAAGGGTCAGGTCATAAATAGGGTATCAAATTTGTGGTCAGGTCATAAATAGGGTAGGGAAAAGCGCAGATTTTGGTCATAAATAGGGTAAGGGTTTTAGGGAGCGGGCCGCTTACCCCTACCCAAATTTTCCGGGATTACCCCCCGGGGTCTCAGGAATATACGGATGATAGATATATTTTATATAAATGGACCTGCCTGGAAGTATCACCGGAAGTATCACTTCTATATATCATACAAATGTATATCATACATTTCAAAAATAACCCGGGCGGAAAACCGATCATAAGCCTTAACGGGTAGGTACTTTGCTAATGGAAAGAAATCTGAGATTTTTACCAGCTGAACAGTATCTGCGTCCGTCATTATTTGTATGTTAAGTTTCAAGAGTCTGTTCGAAAATGGGTTGGTTGTATCATAACCTTCACCAAAGGTGATTCCACAAATAACATCAGCAACTGTACGCTGTAAGCAATCTGCTGGATCAAAAGGCTTTCCATCTTGTTTTTCTATAAACTGTACTAGTTTCTCGGCCTGTGTAGTAAGTCGCTTTTTCCATTAAAGGAATGTCAGAAAGGTACTGACGCAAAGCTGTTGTGAAGGGTTAACGGTGATACTTCTAGGCAGGTCCATAGTTACCAAACACAATATGTTTGCCACCTGCAAAGATTGAAAATTGAATCCAGTTTTAAACTGACGTGGGAGAAGAGCAATGTGTCAGCTGTGCTGCATGATTTATATTTACTGCGCCTTTCATAGACATGCAAACTCTGCTCAATCAATGCCCTGTTGCGTTTTTTCCTTTCGTCGTTCATTTTTGCTCATGGATGTTACGTAACATCCATGAGCTTAGGAGGCAGTCGGATGGCACTCGATCACTCGGTCACTCACTCACTCACTCACTCACTCACTCACTCACTCACTCACTCACTCACTCACTCACTCGATTCTGATTAATTTATTCATTAAACCGGATTAAATCGTTTCTCCCAACCCTCCCCTGCTTAGTATGGTTCTTTTCCTAGGCACTTCGTGGTGTAGCTTCAGCAGGTTTTAGCGGGGTACTAGAAAGACGAATTTTTTGTCCGACAACATGGAGTTCGTACATATGGCGGCTAACGCGGCACGAAGATGGTTTTTGGTTCAACTCGTGGAGTTGTAAAATTGAAATTTGTCAAGCTAAGCAGCAGTAGCTGTAACAAATGGACATGGAAAGACAAGAAGCATAGCGCTCGTCAAAAACCATGTGTAAATTTATATTGAAAGGTCAAGGTGTTTTTTTCATTAGACGTAAACAAAATTCTCCGATTACAAGTCACGCTAAACTCACGCTATGCAAAGAATGTAATCAGATACTCTTTTTTTGTATATTTGCTGAAGGGCAAGAGAGTCACGTTTCGCAGACAGTGTAAGTAACCGCGTTTTTTTAAAGTGCGGTTTTCAACCGCATACTGCGGTTCTTGTTCTTCCTGATTCGTGACCTGAAGGTTTTGCGTGATCCGTGAAGAACCTGAAATATTAACCGATATTCGTGATTTTACCACACAACTCTACGTGATTTTGAGACACAAGTTCTCCGAATAGTTACAGTGGTTTATCGAGAGTGCCTTAGCCATGCAATATGCAATACGGAGCCTTGATTTAGCCATTCGCGATTTTGCTTCCTACAAACACTGTTTTTAATGTAAGAACAGGTCCTTACTTTCTTATTTTTGTAATTCGGGAAATCGAATTTTTTTTATCCGTGAACCGTGATCCTCTGTATTTTAGGTTCGTGAACCGTGCCAGAGACTTCCCTGTACGACCCTCTTGATATCTAAACCTTTTAATCGGACATTGTAAACAGCCACGAGAAGATGGTAAATTGTTTTTTTGTTAGATTATTTTTTATCAGTGCTGGCCTGATGGGCCGCTTGGCACAAATGTAGACTTTGACTTCCACCGTCTGAGTTTCTATTTGCAGAACGAGTGCTTGTGCCAAACGTTTCCCATGAAAATCACTTGATTTTCATGCGAATGACCGTGCAGGTGACATATATTTTCATACCAATAGTTTCGCTCAAAGACTCGTTTTGCCACAGTGGCAAAAGTAAACTTGGCATTGGGCTATTCATCCATGAGCTGCTCAGAGAGCCTTTGATTCAAGGTTTGGTGACTATGCTTGACGGCAGCGAAAACCCAAATGGCTAGTCAAGTTGTGAACTTCGGAGTTCGCGTCTTACCGAAAGGATTAAAAAAAATCGCTTAAATCAAGTTAAATCGGTAAAATAACGACACCAGGAGCAAACAACACACGCATGGAAGAAGGTAAGCCATTTTTATTGAATATTTTCACTTTTAGCTACCTTCGTGGATATCTTGCAGAAAATCCCATACACAGACCTACGCGTAAACAGCTACATTTGAATCATGTGGTGTGAGAAAGAACAACAGGAGGAATAAACTTAAACATCGAGCGCGAGAAAAATAAGCTCGATCAGATATATGCAAGAAACATAAGAACGACTCTAGACAAACGTATACCTTTCTCGAAGTAAAGCTATGGCGTCTCCAAAGAATAATGTAAGAAGACAAATATGATATCCGTGATAAGAATCTACATACTGTACTTGCATGCAGTTTTAATCAAACAGCCGGGCCCGGCGTCACACTACAGTGGAATCCCGATTTCTCGAACCCTCATTTTTTCGAACCTCCCGATAACTCGAACCAAAAGTCGTTCCCTCTCCTCAGTCGAACACTGTAATTTTACCCCCGATTTCTCGAACCAATTTGCATTTCCCCTGGAGGTTCGAGAAATCGGGATTCCACGGTATATGCTGCAAGTAAGCAACATGTTCACGGTAAATTTCATATTTTGTCCCTCGAAAGCAAATTCTTGGAGACATATCTTGCATTACAAATGAGCCTAAGCAATGCATAAACACATGGCAAATTACAGAGGTGTCAAACTCTGAAAAGCGACATGCCGATAACAGCGGAAGCTATGCAGACCAATGACCTCTAAATTTGCTATAGCACAGTCTAACGGCTCAGCTCTACTAAAAATTCCTCTTTATAACACAACATGAATTGCCCTTAATAAGCACGAGTGAAGCAACAAAAAGGTCGAGAGACCGAACAGAGAACGGCAAATGTAGAAATGTCACGAACCGTAGGACCCAAGGGGGCCCCGGGGCGTAGGACTCGTGTAGGCTAGTCAACCTCATTTTACACAAACAGCCTTCTCATGCTGCTTTTTCGAAAATCTGACACCCGAGAACGCATAAATTAATTTTTTCGATGACGTCGCGGACATGGATGGCCGCTCACGCGTCCAACCGTCTCTTTTCGGGGAGGAACATCTACAATAACTACAATAGGGTGTACTGTATTCGAATTCGTCTTATATATCGTTGTTGGGATTATCCTAAGTGTAGAAAAGGGGTGTTTTACTTAAAATACAGCTGATTAAATGCATTTATTCATCGTGACCACACCGCTTAGCTAAAAAGCTACTTCACAGAAAGCCCACTCAAAATATCAGAAATGATCATTAATTAATTAATAAACAAGTGAATAAATATAGATTACTTCATAGAAAGTGCGACGTACGGATCTTTATTCACGAGTTGCAAGACTTTGGAAAACGAACGAGTGAGCGCAGCGAACGAGTGAGTTTTCGAAAGTCTTGCAATGAGTGAATAAAAATCCGTACAAAGCACTTTCTATGCTGTAGCCACCGCTCAGACCCACTTTTGCATAGCCACCGCTCAGACCCACTTTTATTTAAGGGTTCCTTCTACGACCAGATAGATGGTGTAGCTATGGGCTCCCCCCTCGCTCCGGTTCTTTCTAATTTATTTCTGGGCCATCACGAAAAATCATGGTTAGAAAATTTCCAGGACTCTGAGATATTGTTTTACCGACGTTATGTCGATGACACATTTTGTCTATTTCATTCGGAGCATGAAGCACTACTATTTTTCAACTATATCAACTCTAGACACCCTAACATTAGATTCACTATGGAAAAAGAAATAGACCACAAGATTCCTTTCTAAGATGTTTTGATCAACAATGAGACTCATTTTCCTGTCACTAGTGTTTACCGTAAGAAAACCTTCACGGGCCT
This sequence comes from Micromussa lordhowensis, assembly GCA_964020085.1. Lineage (NCBI taxonomy): Eukaryota > Metazoa > Cnidaria > Anthozoa > Scleractinia > Lobophylliidae > Micromussa > Micromussa lordhowensis. The sequence continues at coordinate 10,349 of CAXHUQ010000163.1, forward strand.
TTTGACTAATTACTTTAGTTTTACATCACATTCCTATAAATTGGGTCTCATTCGCACCCTTGTTGACAGAGCCTACAAGATCAATAACACTTGGTTGGGTTTTCACGAGGACATTACGAAACTCACTAAAATCCTTCAGAAGAATTTATTTCCAGTCCATCTGGTTCAAAACATTATTAATCACTACCTCACACTTACTCGCCAAGACTGTAATCCCCCGGCTTCCGTCTCTGACACTACACGTACCTTTTACTTCAAATTACCTTACATTGGTCCTTTCTCTAGTATCACACAGAAAAAAGTTCGCCACTTTGCTAAACGCTATTGTAACAACATTGATATTAAGCTAGTTTTCTCATCATTTAAAATCGGTAACTTGTTTAGTGTGAAAGATCCTATCCCTCGTGGGCTCCGTACGGATGTGGTATATAAGTTTTTGTGTGCAGGTTGTAGTGCCTGCTATGTCGGCAAAACCACCCGACATTTTTCCACGCGCGTACGTGAGCACATTTCCAGTGATAGGAACTCGCACATTTTTAAACATTTACAAAATTCTGAACATTGCCGCACTAATGACTGTTTCAGCATCTTAGATCACGCGTCCACCACCTTCCAACTCAAGATTAAAGAAGCCATTCATATTTTATGGGAAAAACCTACACTTAATCATCAACTCTTTCATGTTAATTTAAAACTTTCTTTGTAATCTTTTACATTGCCATGTCTTCTTTTGTTCTTATAGTTAATTAGCATTTTGTTTCACACTATATATTCAACTCTGTACTTTGTACTGATTTAAACTGAAGATGACAGAAGTTCCTGTCGAAACATGTATTTAAAAAGTGTCGTCCTGTTTCTTAAAATATTATTTGAAATTAAATTTTCTTCCTCGGTTTCTTGAATGGCTATTGATTCTCAAACTGAAGTTCTAGCGCTTAAGATATTTGTTGGATATATTCCATTGCTGCTTTTCCGAAAGTGAAGTAAAACGGGAACCGAAGCCATGTTATCGAGACACAAACTTCAAGCGGACGCTGACTTCAAGCCCGCGCTTCTCGGAAGTCATTTGAGTGCTTAACTCTGATTGGCTAAGTGATTCTATCCTGAACGGTGATTGGTTATATTTTCACATGTGAAGAATGCTATACGGAAAGCTGATTGGACGTATCACTTTTTCACATGTGGAAATATAGCACATATAGAATTCTATTTGGAAGGTTTATTGTCTAAAATTCTCGCTATATATACAATAAAAGCAAATACAAACTAGTTAAAAGTAAGTACATAAAATGAAAATACTTATTTACAATAAAAGATATAAAACATTGTCAATAATATAACTAAATTAAAAAATTAATGTAATAATTAATATTAAAAAAAATTATGTCGTAGGTAATTTTTTATAATCTTGCGCTCGACGAATTTTTCTTGAAAAATCATTTGTACCGGTCATGGTGCGTATTGTTGGTTTTCAGTGTCACGCCATTCAAAATAAAAATCAAAACCGTTCGATAGATTAAGTGTAGAATCTGAGAAAAGAAAGAAGGTAAGTAGCAAAGACTCTCGCCAAGATTCAGGTCACAATTTTTCTTATGCAAGATATGCGGAGAAACTTTTTTATCCAAATTTATAGAGATTTGTATGGAGACGCCATATTGGTGCCCATTCGGATGGGCACCAACATGGCCGCCAGAAACCAACAGAAAGATCTGTCACTGAGTTTTGCTACAAAAGCGTGAATTTAGCTCTCGAGGAACTCAAAAACATTAACATAATACCTTTTCTAATACAGGAACTGTTCAGATAGCCAAATTCCCCGAATAAGTCCTGAAATAAGACACTTTTTAACTAACACGGCCGTCATGTAAATGTCGCGTCACGCAAAAGATTGAGAAATTGAAGCGTGGTCTATCACAAAACCAAGAACCCTTTCTGAGGAAAAATGATTATGGATATTAGTTTTCAGCTGCTCTTATACATCATGAAAGTAAAATATCAGGAGGATCAATAGTTTTGTAGTTTGAATTTTAGTGACGTCGTGTGAAAACCGGCAATTGTTTCTGATAGAGCGTTCCATGTTTTTACCGAAAAGAAGCGGAAAGACCTCAGACCATTCAATTCAATTTTAATTTAAACTCACACCAAAATTAATTAAACAGTGTTAAAAAAGAAAAAAATAGAACACATATAAATATATACAAATTACATATAGAAGATAATAAATAGTAGTAATGAAATATTTAGAATGATTAAGAAGTAAAGTATTGAAGGGAAAAAGAAAAAGTGATAAATGGAAAAAAAACAGTTTAAATACAAGGTTGATTGTGAGGAGCTTGGTGCTCCCATATCCTGGATGCGGCGATCTTCCAAAGTTCCATGTAAACCAATCGTGTTCAACAACCTGTCGTATGAGACCGTCTTTTCTTTATAAATATATCTAAGTGCACGCTCATTACACTTTCCAGTTTCTTGGTGTTCCTGGCTCTCCACAATGATTGCGTTCCTTGCGTTTTCAAAATGTCTCACTCGTTATAGTTCAACACTAAATATTCTACGATTCTGATTGGTTTAAATTGATCACGTGACGCAATAGTGTTCATCCATGGAGAGACACTATCAGCCCATAGTGCCCGTCCGTGGAAAATACCCGGATGGATAGTAGTCGTCCGTGAAAATTATTTGTAAACAAGCGGGTTTGTAGAAAAAAAAAATTGAAATTGTATGAAGGGGGTTTTGTCTGTTTTCCTATTCAAATTTTTCATTTGGCTTTTACACCTTTCACTCAAAAAGTTGAAAATAGTTCAATTGAAGTCTGATTGATTTTTGAACTAGCGCGCGGAAAAAACTTTAGTGGTGAACAATAAAGACAATAGAGTGTTTATGTCTCGGAACTATCAATCTGATAGTTGCCCCTTGGAAATTTGATGTTCTTAAAACTAGCATATTTGTTTTAAGAACGTCAAATTTCCGCGGGGCAACTATCAGCCGATAGTTCCTCAACAGAAACACTCTATTGTTTAAATAGAATGCCCTGGGGCGACTATGAGACGATGGTGTCCGCTCAGCGGAAGTGGCTCATCAAAGGCAGCTTTCTCCCACAGTTTTCTTTTGGATAAGATGAAAAGAATTTATCGTCCCATGTCAAATTGAGTTCGAAGAGAGCAAGAGAAGTATTTTTTAGGCTGAAAACTGCGGTAAACTACCGTACAGTAAAACCTAAAGCGGGCGCAGAGGTTTCAAGATTCGAGGTTTCCTCTTTAGAAGGTTTATACATGTATATACATGTAATATCATCTGTAGAGGATACAACGGGAAATACGAAACACCCAAGCACTCCATAGTGGTTGGAAATTTAGATAAATAAATTCTTGTCGTTTTCAGTTTGAGGCATGCCGCTACGGGAAAATTTAGTGGTGAACAATAAAGACAATAGAGTGTTTATGTCTCGGAACTATCGGTCTGATAGTTGCCCCTTGGAAGTTTGATGTTCTTAGAACTAGCATATTTGCCCTCGAAGCTTCGCTTGTTGGGCAAATATCTGTTTTAAGAACATCAAATTTCCGCGCGGCAACTATCAGCCGATAGTTCCTCGTCAGAAACACTCTATTGTTTAATTAGTGTGCAGTAGCTTGTTGTGGTCGACAAAAGTGTAACGTTTTCTCGTTTCGCTGAAATTTTGAAAGAACATTTAGAAACAAATGAATAAACAAAATTTTCAAGAAGACTAAATGGAGAGGATTTACGGTTTCGAAAGATTTGATAGAAACTGATCAGCGCGCGTACACAACTGCGATGTCAAATTGACAATTAATTCAGTCCGCGCGAGTCAACTCTCTAAAACATGAAGTTTAATATTAAGACCAGAAATAATTAGGCAGGTACAAAAGTCGGACCGGATCAACTCGGATCACTGATTTGAATAAGAATAGCACCTATTGTTGTATGTTTCGTTCTTGAATAGGTGCTATTCTTATTCAAATCAGCGATCCGAGTTGATCCGGTCCTCCTTTTGTACCTGCCCGAAATAATTGGAATCGTTATTTAATGGAAATTTCAGTTTCAATCTTTCATCGTGTTGAAATAAAAGAAGTTGTTATTGTTGTTGTTAGAATTCTACTAAAACAATTAGATTATTCGCTCTCGATTTCTATGAGGTGACAGTTGATTCGGCCTTCGGCCTCATCAGCTATCACCTCATAGAAATCTCGAGCTCATAATCTAATTGTCAAATAGAAACACGATTTTTAACCAATCAGCGCGCGTATTTACTTCGGGCTATTTTCTAATTTTTGATGCGAAGTTTCCGAGGTTAATAAATCGAGGTTGAACATAGGGATCCGTATATCAAATTCCGTACCAAGAAAACGAGTTTAATATCTTAGAAACGCACAATACGTCTATAGTTGTCGGGGCTATCGCGAACAAAAACACTTCAACTACAAACGTGGACAATGCAACGCCGTGACTCAAACAAAAAGTTAGAGTTTAGTCATCGTACGAAGAGCGAGTCTGGACGTGAAGGCAAGCACATGATGCTTTGAATGGCACACAACAGCTCATTAAAGGAGCTCAGTATTTTAGCCACGTACAAAACCGAAAATAGTCGTTTACAGATTGAAAAACACTAAAGAGATAATAATACAACGTAAAGGAACACGGATGGTTAAGGATGAAGAAGACTTAAACAGATTACAAACGACGAATTTGAACGCTTAGGCTAAGCTTTTCAAGATGAGCAAACGGCGACGTATCTCCTTTAACACTCCAGGAAAACATCACCTTGAATCATATTCTTTCATTTGATAAGGCCGTGCTCGTAAACATTTTTATGCCCTAGGGAAAAATGCTCGTTAAGGGTTGACATAACGCTTACCTTGTCAAAAACTCTTCGTTGGAGACGGATGTCTCTGAAAGAGATACAAAATCGCACTTGCTTAATAAATACTGCAAACAAAAGATTACTGTAATACATACATACAATTACATACTGTAACCACCAAATAAGCTTAACTTACCTTTTGACACACTCGTAGCTTCTATTGTCCGTCAAATCCGGACATCATGTGACAGAACATGTGACATTTTCACTTCTTGCGCTCGCTTGCAGGTATATACTTCATGTGAGAATGCCATATATGCATCCAAGTATCTAGCATACTTAGTACTTGATGTAAAACAACATCTTATGTCCCCAAATAACTTACTTGTACTTTACTTGCTTGATGTGCTTTACTTGCTTGACTTACTTCAGGTACTTTGCTTACCTGAGGTACTTTGCTTACATGAGATACTTTGCTTACTTGAGGTACTTTGCTTACTTAAAGTGCTTTGCTTACTTGAGGTGTTTTGCTTTCTTGAGGTGCTTTGCTTACCTGAGGTACTTTGCTTACTTGAGGTGTTTTGCTTACTTGAGGTGCTTTGCTCACTTGGGATACTTTGCTTACTTGAGGTACTTTGCTTACATGAGATACTTTGCTTATTTGAGGTACTTTGCTCACTTGAGGTGCTTTGCTTACCTGAGGTACTTTGCTTACTTGAGGTGTTTTGCTTACTTGAGGTGCTTTGCTCACTAGGGGTACTTTGCTTACATGAGATACTTTGCTTACCTGAGGTACTTTGCTTACTTGAGGTGCTTTGCTTACTTGAGGTACTTTGCTTACTTGAGGTACTTTGGTTACTTGAGGTACTTTGCTTACTTGAGGTACTTTGCTCACTTGAGGTACTTTGCTTACTTGAGGTGTTTTGCTTACTTGAGTTGCTTTGCTTACTTGAGGTGCTTTGCTTACTTGAGGTGCTTTGCTTACCTGAGGTACTTTGCTTACTTGAGGTGCTTTACTTACTTGAGGTGCTTTGCTTACTTGAGGTGTTTTGCTTACTTGAGGTGCTTTTCTTACTTGAGGTGCTTTGCTTACTTGAGGTACTTTGCGTACTTGAGGTACTTTGCTTACTTGAGGTGCTTTCATCTGATGTCCCCAAATAACTTACTTCACTTGCCTGTTGTACTTTACTTGCTTGATGTAATTTACTTGCTTGGTGTACTTTACTTGCTTTGTGTCTTTTACTTGCTTTGTGTCCTTTACTTGCTTGATGTACTTTACTTGCTTGATGTACTTTACTTGCTTGGTGTCCTTTACTTGCCTGTTGTACTTTACTTGCTTGATGTACTTTACTTGCTTGGTGTACTTTACTTGCTTGATGTACCTTACTTGCTTGGTGTACTTTACTTGCTTGATGTACTTTACTTGCTTGATGTACTTTACTTGCTTGATGTACTTTACTTGCTTGGTGTACTTTACTTGCTTTGTGTGCTTTACTTGCTTGATGTACTTTACTTGCTTGGTGTACTTTACTTGCTTTGTGTACTTTACTTGCTTGGTGTACTTTAATTGCTTTGCTTACTTGAGGTACTTTGCTCGAGCTCCCCTCCATCTCCCACACGGTTTTTCGACACGACTAATCTTTGCAAAATCCTTCCCCTGCTCCAAGTTTTTATCGCGGAATCTCGATAAAACGCTTCAGGTATTAGTACGCTACATTTTATTTCTGTGTGGAGATCGGGCGATTTCGTACGCGCTAGAAGAACTACAAACCGGGGAGGGGTTTGTAAAGGTTTGTCGTGTCAAAAAACATGTGTGAGAGAGATGGAGAGGAGCTCGAGCGTGGGCTGGATGACGTGTATGGTATTGGGGTAATGGTGCGATCATGTTGCGAGAAGCGATTTGAGAAGAAACTTTGCAAAACTCGCTAAAATTATCCGCCTGTCGCAAAAAGTATTCGAAAACAAATTCGGCCAAGTTGTAGAAAAATCTTTGGACTTTTTTTTGTTTTTACTTGGTTTCGTGACAGCAATGGAATTTAGAGATTCGAGCGAATTTTTGGACTGCGTTCAAAAATTTTAGGCAAAGAGTTGCCTCCCTTGTCAAAATCATGGACAGTAGCCAGTCTCTTCTACTATCCATGGTCAAAATTTATACAAGGTACTAGATAAAGAAGAATTGCAGAGGTGCGAAGGGGCCTAGGTACGAGTTTAGCGCTAGAGTGTTCCGCAGGACTTGTAGGTAGCGGTTTTCCCTGTTAAGTTGCGTTAGAAAAGACAACAGGAGACAAAGGTAAACTATTAATTCTTTTCATTTCTTTATTCACTTCCCGCACAGCAATATCGTGTGCTCCCTGTGGTGTACCCTTGTTAACAAAATGACAGCTGCTTCTTGGCGTTTTCGAAGTGTCCGTGAAGAGGAGTTAGATAAAGTTTTGAACGACTAGTAGATTTATACTAAAGTAATAGACCAATTTCGATATATTCAAAATTCAATTTCGATATATTCAAATTCAGCCTAAAACAATAGACCTCAGCACGAGGCTCCAGGGAATAAACCCCACAAACTCTGTAGTTATTCCCCAGAGCTTCGTACTGAGGTCCACTGTTTTAGGCTAAATTTCAATACATCGAAATTGATTTATTAGATTATTCGCTTCCGATTTCTATGAGTGATGGTTGATTTGGGCTGCGCGATTAAAATATTGAGCTCATAATCTAATTGTTTAACAGAAACACGATTTTTAACCAATCAGCGAGCGTATTTTCTAAGCACTGTTTTCTAATTTGATTTAAGGTCGCTTCATAGGGTAATCATTTATGGAGATGTTTTGAATGCTGTTTTTGCATTCGCTTTCACACCCAATCCTCTCAAACTTATACACCAAAAAGGAGCCCTGTTAACCAAGCCCTAACATGGTTTGAGAAGATGTCCTACATGCCTCGTGCTACAAAAGTGCTAAGTAAGGACATTGTTGATGAAAGTTCATTTCAAAAGAGTTTTTGAACGCTTTAGATTTTATCTTGATAAATAGAATGATGGACATTGCATTGCAAGAGAACAATGCTCATATCTACTCTCTAACAGTTAAAATACTTAGCCCCCGACGATTTCGTGTTGATATAAAATTTGTGCGGTCGGGAATCCTTATGCGATGTACGGCAAGATTGCTGTCATCATTTTGTTAGCGAACGGGACTTTGGGCGCGACGCCCAACGAGTTTGCCAAGCAGAAAGGTCTCGGATGAGTCCCTTGGCCGGGACGAAACGAGCTGCGCAAGACTAGCCACGAACAATGTATTATCACAAGTAACTCAACTTTATTGATAAAAAATTACACGCAATAAAAATTTGAAAGTATTAAATTAATGTGACAACATTATGATAAAAAACCTAATCTATAGGCTCGGGTAAAAGAAAACAATCCAGGAGAAGGCTTCTCTCCATGGATGCGTGTACACATCTATAAATCACTGCAAAAAAAAAGGGAACTTGTTGTGATACTAGGGTAATGGAGCGGCGAGGACATAAGTATTTATATACAATATCGTATATTTAAAGGATTTAAACACTCGCTATTAAAGGTAGTATGGAGAAACAATGAAACAGCAACTTTTCCCGGGAAAGGAATGGTTTTGAACTAAAGTGGTTGTACAAAGAGGCAGTATTTTCCTGGAGTCACGAAAGTTCTCTCAACGTGGCTGTAAGTATTTTGTTTCCCGTCGTAATAAGGCAACAGCTTGGTATACGTAATGGACTACGTTCCTTAGTAAGAGCAAAAAGATCGAGTCAAGAGCAAAAATTAGGAAAGCAAAGGATAAATGATATAATTCTCTTCGGCCTACCTTATTTTTTTAGTCGTTTTTCTTGCCCTCTTCCCGGAAACAACCTCCTTTGGAGTAAGGCCATCATGTAGCTTGTCTGCAAGGGAAAGTATGAAATAAAAGTGCTTTCAGCTAATCAATCACGTTAAGTTTAAGTCTTAAAAAAAGTGTGATGTTCTGGAGCTTTTTGGTTAATGAAGACAGAAACGAGTTCGGGACAAATTTTAAATGAGCATATGGAATATTTGCCTCTCGCCATGTGCCCAGTGATGAAAGATGTTGGTATTTGCTTTGCATTTTCGAATGCTAAACTAGTAAAATTTTATTTTCTCGTCTATCGTCAACATAGTGATATCGATTTCAACAAAAAAGTGGAAATTTTCGCATACATCCGGGGCAAGAGTGGCTGCTTATGTTCCGATTTAAAAATTTGGAAGTAGTCGATGTAAATCTGTATGGAAACACCTGAAAACTTACTTTCTTATTTCTCCGTTATGCTTCGTTAAAAAACAAAATTACATTGCATGTAAGTTGTATTGAACTGTGGTTGAGTTGTAATTGGTATTTCCGAAATTGAACTATATCAGCAATGTTAGCTTGTTGAGAGAACCGCTCTGTTTGCCAAACCCTGTTCATAGTGATCGCTTTTTTCCAGATGCTGCAATGTTTTTCTCGATCAAGGCATTACTTACAGTAGATATTAACCGAGAAAGTGGCTTGCCTAACTAACACTTTACTCACATCTTTAGAGTGACTCAAATAAACCGACATTGCAACTCACCTGTTCTCTGTTTTCGTTTGGTGGCTTGATTCTTTCGCCGCGGATTTTCCAACACTAGAAGTTAAAAAGGAATTTCAAATACTAGAGAAAACTAACAAATTCTATAAATTTATTTTTGGCATCACTCAAGGCAATATATCGATAAATATGAGAAAACCTCATTAATTACTAAACAATATGATTGCAATAGAAATTCAATTCACATTCAGTGACAGCTAGATGATCTTCTTGTAAATGACAAGCACAACCCATTTATGAAGTAGCTGAAGTAGAAGTAGCTGTGGTCTGTAACCATACTGATTGATTTTAAAAAAATAAGAAAGACATGAAAATCAAATTGGCTTTCTCTGCGTGCAAAGGATTTCTCGATATGCTTCTTGTTGCTACTTTGCTGCACATAACGCCTCACAGCTCTTTCAAATTCAAAACACCAGAAATTGTCTGGTGCTGAAAATCTCTGAATATCGTCAGGTAGGTATGTCAGGTTATGTAGATTTATAACGCATGCATTAGCTCCATACTGCTCCTCACATGATATACAATATCTCCAAGCAAGGCAACTAAAGTTCTCAATCATATCTTCAGTCCAGCGATTTCTTCCTGAATTGAAGATTAATTCCACCATTCTTGGAACAGGTGCCCAAAGTTTCAGTTCTTCTTCAGGAAGTAATCCATTTAAAAAATAAAACCATTGTGTATAATAATATTGTGATTGGCTACTAACCTAAATCAGGAAGCAGTATGTTGCAGGCATCCCAAGCTTGTGTAAGTAAACAACATTATTGTAAATGTACTAGGTAACAGTTTTTATGGGATTGGAAGAGGCATAGGAAGTAAAAAGCAAATGAACTGAGATGACTGTTCAGAAGTAGATTAAGCGATTTTTACTGGAGGTAAACAGTACACATTTTTTCCTAGTGTAATTATATTAATCACATCTTATTAAACAGTTCTTAGAGTGTGCTGTCACAAAATGTTAGGAACAATTGTTTTCAGGAAACTTTTCTAATAATTTGCTCAAGCCAGTTAGATAATTACACGTAACTAGTTGAACTATTTTTTCTACACTGTAAAAACAAAAAATTACAGAAATGATTGTAAATGCATACCTACAGTCCATGGCATTTTTGCCAAATTGGTGTCAAGACCCTTTTTGTCCAAATAGCCTTGGGAGATCCATCGCTCAAAATTATTCTTTACCACATCATGGATAGTAGAAGACTGGATTGGAAACTAGCTCGCGTCACTGGTTCTAACATGGTGGAAATTCGTGACGTCACGCTCTCGCAGGCTAAATTTTGGTTTTGCAGCAACCTTGTTTACAGTAAGTGACTATGGATATTGAAGATATTTTTGAGAAGTGGGATGAAGATGAAGATGATTTGGCAGTACTTTTAGAAGACAACGAAACGGCAGTGAACACGATTGAGGCTGAAGACAGTGAAGACGAAGATGAAAGCGAGAGCGAAGATGATGGCAGTACGTTTAAATGCAGCAAGTGTAAAAAGCGGTATCATCTGAAAGCGTGGTTGCAAAAACACGAAAACTCATGCAGTGGCAAGGAACCTACCAAAAAATACAAAGTCAAATTGTCTGAACACCAAAAGAAAACCAGAAAAGTGCTTTCTTCCCTTGGTTTTGATGGTTTCTTTACATCTGAGTGTGTGCCGAGTTTAATAACATTTGTCAACAAGATATCTGCGACAAGCAGTGAAACGGCCAAAATTTTCCCATTGAAAGGGAAAATCATGTTTAGCTTGCACAGAGGCAGCAGTGGAGTCAAAAAATTTTCCCAACACTTCTCCGGGACCATAAAGCACACCAGCAGGCCGCTTTGTCGCGATTAGTTCAGTTCGGCTGACGGAGCAATGAGGCGTTCCCGAGTTCATGGACAAACCACTCATAACAGCTGTCGAAATCGCTTGAATGAAACTTTGGTCGGCTAAAAGCGCCTGGCCAAAATGCTTACCCTCAACATCTAGTTCCGAAGGTTGTTTTGAAGCTTCAGAGAGCGCTTCTATTGCTGAGTTTTCGTCAGAATTCCCCGCAAGATCGGTCATCTTCGAAAAACTTGGCTTCCATAATGGCGGAGCGAAACAAAAAGGCGCTGTGTTGGATGGCCGCAACTCCTTGTGGGTGCCACGAGGCTGAAAAACCTGTTTTTCTAGTTTATTCCTCTTACGTCTACTGTAAAACGCTATACTTGGAGCGAAATAAAGTTGGCATTGCATTGTTACATGGAGTCGAATGTTTTGAAGTATAATTGGAAGTGATGCCTGTTTCGCTAAAGCATTCTCCTAATGTGGTTGCACTAAGAAGCGAGACAGAAAATCCAAAGGGTAAGTTCCCGCCAAAACTGTCACACCGCAAAAAGGAATTTTCAGCTTAAATAATAGATTCCTTGTTTGTTTGTTTTAATAGAATGGGATGTTCAAGAAGTGAAAAAATGGGCGAAGGAGTTGTTTAACGCTGAAGTCGCCCAGAACTTTGAGAAAGAGGATATAGACGGGACCACATTGCAGTCTATGAATTGCCTGGGTCTCACAACTATTGGGAAAAAAGACAAGTTTGTTGTGGCAGTGAGAAACCTTTTGGTAAATCCTGACTTGTCCATGTTCTTTATTCATTCATTATTTTTATTTAAAGTTTAGAGCAATCGAGGAAGTCTAAGTATGTAGTGTGAACATTTCAATAAACAAAGTGGTTACTTGAGTACGTTTGCCACAAAAAATGAACAAAATTGTTCCAGTTATCTTGTCTTGATAAAGTTTATAAGACTTAAATTGCAGTATTAGCATCAGTCAATCACTCTTACCTATTTTATGTTTGAAAATGTGGCAGTATGTTGAAAGTTGAAGTGGAAAATCATACCATTACATTTACAAGTATGTGGGTTTTACTTTTGCATTGGGAGACAGTCTGAAAGCAGTGTTAAATCTGTCAGTTGACTGAGCTGCTAGCTTGAGATCATAATATCTCCCACAAGCAGTTGCCTTTGTTGTGCCAGAGAGATAATCAAAGTCAAAGTTTCATAGATATTTGGCAAGTTGTGTTTGTATCATTATTGCGCGGGGCTAGGAGAGCATGCGCGGGGCTAGGAGAGCATGCGCGGGGCTAGCGTGCAGAAGCACATTTTGTGAGAGGAGGTTGTTCCTTCCCCAAATTGAGATTATTTTAAGTAAATCGACAGCCTTGCATTAAGAAGACTATATGACCGGCAGAGTAAAGCTTAAAGGAAAGCACAAGAGAGGCGAGTGCGGCTCGGTGGAGGAAGAACAACAAAGTCTCAAACGTGCAAACATGGCGGACGAAGAAGAAGTCTGCTCAACGAACGATAAAGAAGTACCAAACACTGACAGCGAAGAAACAGTTCAACAAAGGACCAACATTGAGGAGACTAGTCTCTCGGAATTAAAAGAAATGCTTGTGGACATTCAAATCATGGTCTCGGACATTCTTCGCCAGAATTCCAAACTAACAAACGAGGTCACCGAACTACGGAGCGCGTTCCATCAGCAGAAGACAGAATTAACTGCAGTCAAGACTACACTATCCAAAATGATGAAACAACAGGATGACTTGGAAACCGAGCTGGTGGCAGCTAGGAAAAGAATTAGCGAACAAGAGGATGAAATCGCGGAACTCTATGATCTTCAAGACGATCTGGAACAATATAGAAGAAAAAATTCACTGGAAATCCATGGGGTCCCCGAATCTGCCTATACTTCAACAGAGGAGGTTGTCCTAAAGCTGTTAAACCGGAGGACATTGAAATTTCACACAAACTTTATAGCAAAGGGGTGAAACCAGTCATCGTGAAATTTCAAAATCACAAGGTCAAGTCAAATTTGTACAAGGCAAGGACCAAGTTAAGAAATGTACGGGTATCGGACTTATTTCCTTCCGCGACCGCGGCAACGCGAGTGGCATCAGAAAGAATTTTCCTCAACGAAAACCTCACTTCATTCAGGCGAGAGCTTTTAAAGCAAGCTAACAAAAAACGAAAAGAAGGATTGTTGGTAAGTGCATGGTCGATGGACGGGAAAATATTCATTAAAACTTCTCCGGAGGGCCGACCACTCAGAGTATATGATAAAAACGACCTGGAAAATGTTTAAGGCAGTCGTTATTTGATGTATTATCTTATCAGTATCTGGGGTCAGGAATCAGTCGGAAGCTAGAAGAAGGGAATCTCTTTAACTGTTTTTTATTTGTTTTTCGTATCAGTGTGAGTGTTTTGGTTTTATTTACTTTTACTAATTTGTCGTAGGCGGAGTTTTCTGCACGCAAAATAAATTAACCTATGACGTAATATCGCTTAATGTTAGGGGAATTAGAGAACAGAGTAAAAGAAGGAGCATCTTTTCGTATCTTAAAGATCAAAAATCTAAATTTTGCTTCTTGCAAGAAACATATTCTGGTCAGAATGATGAAAACATTTGGAGGAATGAATGGGGAGGTGAAATATTCTTTTCCCATGGCACCAGGCACAGCAAAGGTGTTTGCATTCTAATTCATCCTTCGGTGCGAGATAAGGTTGAATTTTCTTTCACTGACAAACTGGGAAGAATCGTGTTAATTACTATTGTTATTAATTCTTTAAAGTTATCGCTTTGTAACATCTACGCCCCCAACAATCAAATTGAACAACTAGAATTCTTACAAGAACTAAACAATTGTCTTATAGATAAAGCAGAATTGACTACACTGATAGTAGGTGGCGACTGGAACTGTACTCTCTCAAGGAGCGATAAAGTTGGTGGTAAACCGTGGAAAGCAACAAATTATAGAAATCTTGTCTTGACTACAATGGACATTTTTGACCTTATAGACATTCAAAGAGTAAAACATCCAAAGCTACGCAAATACTCTTACGAATCAAAAGCTCTAAAAATGAAATCAAGAATTGATTTTTTCTTGGTTGCTAAACATCTAGAACAATACGTTAAGAAAAGTGAACTCTATTCCTCAATAGCACCTGACCACAAAGCAATTTACATTTCATTGTCGTGGACTAACCTAACACCAAGGGGACCCGGACTTTGGAAGTTTAACAACTCTCTTTTGAATGATGAAGAATATGTCAACAAAATCCGCGAAACATACGCTCAAACTTGCATTTATTACTCTGATTCAGTAGACAAACGGCTCTTTTGGGAAATGCTTAAGATGGAAATTAGAGCAGCAACCATTTCTTTTAGTAAAAAGATCGCTAAATCAGCATACTGTAGGGAGATGGAAATTAGGCGCCAACTAGATGTATTAGATGACATCATTTGCAATAACTTTCACTCCTCGGAAATAGACCTGGTCTTAAAAGAATTTGATAATCTCAAAACCGAACTTCAATCAATTTATGACAAGAAAGGAATGGCAGCAATTTTTAGATCAAAATGTAGATGGATCGAAAAGGGGGAACGTCCCACAAAATATTTCTTTAACCTTGAGAAATAAAATTACATCAAAAAAACTATAACGGAGCTCCAAATGGAGGATGAAACAATTATTAAAAATGAAACGCGGATCTTAGACGCCATTGAGAATTACTTTAACAACCTATATATGTCAGCAGACAGCACAACACAGGATGATTACAATGAATATATCCAGGATTTGTCTCTCCCCAGGCTTTCTGATGAACAACGAGATAAAATGGAAGGTTTTTTGACGTACGAAGAATGTAAAAAGGGTTTAGAGACATTTCAAAATGATAA
>CAXHUQ010000164.1:0-15146 GCA_964020085.1 Micromussa lordhowensis
AAAACATTCTGTCCCAATATATGTCTGGATTTATGAAAACCGTGCTCACCTCGGCACAACCACCCTGACAGTTTTCCAAGAAATTACAGGGTATTTTTAGACAGATCAGCCACAGGCAGCCTGGCAACACACACTCTACTCACCCAGCTTGCTTGTGACTGGCTGGCTGGCTTCCAGCCACTAAGCCCACAGGGCATGACTGACAAAGGCTGTCCTGCAAAGAAAATAAGCAGTTTTCCTAAGCAAAATGCCTCTCTCTGTGACTCACCCCACCCCCCAAAGGATAATTGCTGGGCCTTTCCCTTGGTACCAGCTGGTAGCCAGACACCTAAGCTTTCTACCACTACCCTCCATGACGGAGTCCCCCCTCACTTTCGGAGCACCGCAAGGGCCTGACTGCCGGCTATCGCCGGCAGGCAGGCGAAAAAGTTTTGGCCCAAAGTCGACACCGTTCTCAAAAATCCAGACATATATTGGCCTGGAATGCCAGGGACATGCCTCCAGCTTGAACCTGCTACCTCAAAGTGTTCTCCATCACCGGTCTGGGGCTACAGCAGCTGAACTGTAGGGTCTCCCAAAACATTCTGTCCCAATATATGTCTGGATTTATGAAAACCGTGCTCACCTCGGCACAACCACCCTGACAGTTTTCCAAGAAATTACAGGGTATTTTTAGACAGATCAGCCACAGGCAGCCTGGCAACACACACTCTACTCACCCAGCTTGCTTGTGACTGGCTGGCTGGCTTCCAGCCACTAAGCCCACAGGGCATGACTGACAAAGGCTGTCCTGCAAAGAAAATAAGCAGTTTTCCTAAGCAAAATGCCTCTCTCTGTGACTCACCCCACCCCCCAAAGGATAATTGCTGGGCCTTTCCCTTGGTACCAGCTGGTAGCCAGACACCTAAGCTTTCTACCACTACCCTCCATGACGGAGTCCCCCCTCACTTTCGGAGCACCGCAAGGGCCTGACTGCCGGCTATCGCCGGCAGGCAGGCGAAAAAGTTTTGGCCCAAAGTCGACACCGTTCTCAAAAATCCAGACATATATTGGCCTGGAATGCCAGGGACATGCCTCCAGCTTGAACCTGCTACCTCAAAGTGTTCTCCATCACCGGTCTGGGGCTACAGCAGCTGAACTGTAGGGTCTCCCAAAACATTCTGTCCCAATATATGTCTGGATTTATGAAAACCGTGCTCACCTCGGCACAACCACCCTGACAGTTTTCCAAGAAATTACAGGGTATTTTTAGACAGATCAGCCACAGGCAGCCTGGCAACACACACTCTACTCACCCAGCTTGCTTGTGACTGGCTGGCTGGCTTCCAGCCACTAAGCCCACAGGGCATGACTGACAAAGGCTGTCCTGCAAAGAAAATAAGCAGTTTTCCTAAGCAAAATGCCTCTCTCTGTGACTCACCCCACCCCCCAAAGGATAATTGCTGGGCCTTTCCCTTGGTACCAGCTGGTAGCCAGACACCTAAGCTTTCTACCACTACCCTCCATGACGGAGTCCCCCCTCACTTTCGGAGCACCGCAAGGGCCTGACTGCCGGCTATCGCCGGCAGGCAGGCGAAAAAGTTTTGGCCCAAAGTCGACACCGTTCTCAAAAATCCAGACATATATTGGCCTGGAATGCCAGGGACATGCCTCCAGCTTGAACCTGCTACCTCAAAGTGTTCTCCATCACCGGTCTGGGGCTACAGCAGCTGAACTGTAGGGTCTCCCAAAACATTCTGTCCCAATATATGTCTGGATTTATGAAAACCGTGCTCACCTCGGCACAACCACCCTGACAGTTTTCCAAGAAATTACAGGGTATTTTTAGACAGATCAGCCACAGGCAGCCTGGCAACACACACTCTACTCACCCAGCTTGCTTGTGACTGGCTGGCTGGCTTCCAGCCACTAAGCCCACAGGGCATGACTGACAAAGGCTGTCCTGCAAAGAAAATAAGCAGTTTTCCTAAGCAAAATGCCTCTCTCTGTGACTCACCCCACCCCCCAAAGGATAATTGCTGGGCCTTTCCCTTGGTACCAGCTGGTAGCCAGACACCTAAGCTTTCTACCACTACCCTCCATGACGGAGTCCCCCCTCACTTTCGGAGCACCGCAAGGGCCTGACTGCCGGCTATCGCCGGCAGGCAGGCGAAAAAGTTTTGGCCCAAAGTCGACACCGTTCTCAAAAATCCAGACATATATTGGCCTGGAATGCCAGGGACATGCCTCCAGCTTGAACCTGCTACCTCAAAGTGTTCTCCATCACCGGTCTGGGGCTACAGCAGCTGAACTGTAGGGTCTCCCAAAACATTCTGTCCCAATATATGTCTGGATTTATGAAAACCGTGCTCACCTCGGCACAACCACCCTGACAGTTTTCCAAGAAATTACAGGGTATTTTTAGACAGATCAGCCACAGGCAGCCTGGCAACACACACTCTACTCACCCAGCTTGCTTGTGACTGGCTGGCTGGCTTCCAGCCACTAAGCCCACAGGGCATGACTGACAAAGGCTGTCCTGCAAAGAAAATAAGCAGTTTTCCTAAGCAAAATGCCTCTCTCTGTGACTCACCCCACCCCCCAAAGGATAATTGCTGGGCCTTTCCCTTGGTACCAGCTGGTAGCCAGACACCTAAGCTTTCTACCACTACCCTCCATGACGGAGTCCCCCCTCACTTTCGGAGCACCGCAAGGGCCTGACTGCCGGCTATCGCCGGCAGGCAGGCGAAAAAGTTTTGGCCCAAAGTCGACACCGTTCTCAAAAATCCAGACATATATTGGCCTGGAATGCCAGGGACATGCCTCCAGCTTGAACCTGCTACCTCAAAGTGTTCTCCATCACCGGTCTGGGGCTACAGCAGCTGAACTGTAGGGTCTCCCAAAACATTCTGTCCCAATATATGTCTGGATTTATGAAAACCGTGCTCACCTCGGCACAACCACCCTGACAGTTTTCCAAGAAATTACAGGGTATTTTTAGACAGATCAGCCACAGGCAGCCTGGCAACACACACTCTACTCACCCAGCTTGCTTGTGACTGGCTGGCTGGCTTCCAGCCACTAAGCCCACAGGGCATGACTGACAAAGGCTGTCCTGCAAAGAAAATAAGCAGTTTTCCTAAGCAAAATGCCTCTCTCTGTGACTCACCCCACCCCCCAAAGGATAATTGCTGGGCCTTTCCCTTGGTACCAGCTGGTAGCCAGACACCTAAGCTTTCTACCACTACCCTCCATGACGGAGTCCCCCCTCACTTTCGGAGCACCGCAAGGGCCTGACTGCCGGCTATCGCCGGCAGGCAGGCGAAAAAGTTTTGGCCCAAAGTCGACACCGTTCTCAAAAATCCAGACATATATTGGCCTGGAATGCCAGGGACATGCCTCCAGCTTGAACCTGCTACCTCAAAGTGTTCTCCATCACCGGTCTGGGGCTACAGCAGCTGAACTGTAGGGTCTCCCAAAACATTCTGTCCCAATATATGTCTGGATTTATGAAAACCGTGCTCACCTCGGCACAACCACCCTGACAGTTTTCCAAGAAATTACAGGGTATTTTTAGACAGATCAGCCACAGGCAGCCTGGCAACACACACTCTACTCACCCAGCTTGCTTGTGACTGGCTGGCTGGCTTCCAGCCACTAAGCCCACAGGGCATGACTGACAAAGGCTGTCCTGCAAAGAAAATAAGCAGTTTTCCTAAGCAAAATGCCTCTCTCTGTGACTCACCCCACCCCCCAAAGGATAATTGCTGGGCCTTTCCCTTGGTACCAGCTGGTAGCCAGACACCTAAGCTTTCTACCACTACCCTCCATGACGGAGTCCCCCCTCACTTTCGGAGCACCGCAAGGGCCTGACTGCCGGCTATCGCCGGCAGGCAGGCGAAAAAGTTTTGGCCCAAAGTCGACACCGTTCTCAAAAATCCAGACATATATTGGCCTGGAATGCCAGGGACATGCCTCCAGCTTGAACCTGCTACCTCAAAGTGTTCTCCATCACCGGTCTGGGGCTACAGCAGCTGAACTGTAGGGTCTCCCAAAACATTCTGTCCCAATATATGTCTGGATTTATGAAAACCGTGCTCACCTCGGCACAACCACCCTGACAGTTTTCCAAGAAATTACAGGGTATTTTTAGACAGATCAGCCACAGGCAGCCTGGCAACACACACTCTACTCACCCAGCTTGCTTGTGACTGGCTGGCTGGCTTCCAGCCACTAAGCCCACAGGGCATGACTGACAAAGGCTGTCCTGCAAAGAAAATAAGCAGTTTTCCTAAGCAAAATGCCTCTCTCTGTGACTCACCCCACCCCCCAAAGGATAATTGCTGGGCCTTTCCCTTGGTACCAGCTGGTAGCCAGACACCTAAGCTTTCTACCACTACCCTCCATGACGGAGTCCCCCCTCACTTTCGGAGCACCGCAAGGGCCTGACTGCCGGCTATCGCCGGCAGGCAGGCGAAAAAGTTTTGGCCCAAAGTCGACACCGTTCTCAAAAATCCAGACATATATTGGCCTGGAATGCCAGGGACATGCCTCCAGCTTGAACCTGCTACCTCAAAGTGTTCTCCATCACCGGTCTGGGGCTACAGCAGCTGAACTGTAGGGTCTCCCAAAACATTCTGTCCCAATATATGTCTGGATTTATGAAAACCGTGCTCACCTCGGCACAACCACCCTGACAGTTTTCCAAGAAATTACAGGGTATTTTTAGACAGATCAGCCACAGGCAGCCTGGCAACACACACTCTACTCACCCAGCTTGCTTGTGACTGGCTGGCTGGCTTCCAGCCACTAAGCCCACAGGGCATGACTGACAAAGGCTGTCCTGCAAAGAAAATAAGCAGTTTTCCTAAGCAAAATGCCTCTCTCTGTGACTCACCCCACCCCCCAAAGGATAATTGCTGGGCCTTTCCCTTGGTACCAGCTGGTAGCCAGACACCTAAGCTTTCTACCACTACCCTCCATGACGGAGTCCCCCCTCACTTTCGGAGCACCGCAAGGGCCTGACTGCCGGCTATCGCCGGCAGGCAGGCGAAAAAGTTTTGGCCCAAAGTCGACACCGTTCTCAAAAATCCAGACATATATTGGCCTGGAATGCCAGGGACATGCCTCCAGCTTGAACCTGCTACCTCAAAGTGTTCTCCATCACCGGTCTGGGGCTACAGCAGCTGAACTGTAGGGTCTCCCAAAACATTCTGTCCCAATATATGTCTGGATTTATGAAAACCGTGCTCACCTCGGCACAACCACCCTGACAGTTTTCCAAGAAATTACAGGGTATTTTTAGACAGATCAGCCACAGGCAGCCTGGCAACACACACTCTACTCACCCAGCTTGCTTGTGACTGGCTGGCTGGCTTCCAGCCACTAAGCCCACAGGGCATGACTGACAAAGGCTGTCCTGCAAAGAAAATAAGCAGTTTTCCTAAGCAAAATGCCTCTCTCTGTGACTCACCCCACCCCCCAAAGGATAATTGCTGGGCCTTTCCCTTGGTACCAGCTGGTAGCCAGACACCTAAGCTTTCTACCACTACCCTCCATGACGGAGTCCCCCCTCACTTTCGGAGCACCGCAAGGGCCTGACTGCCGGCTATCGCCGGCAGGCAGGCGAAAAAGTTTTGGCCCAAAGTCGACACCGTTCTCAAAAATCCAGACATATATTGGCCTGGAATGCCAGGGACATGCCTCCAGCTTGAACCTGCTACCTCAAAGTGTTCTCCATCACCGGTCTGGGGCTACAGCAGCTGAACTGTAGGGTCTCCCAAAACATTCTGTCCCAATATATGTCTGGATTTATGAAAACCGTGCTCACCTCGGCACAACCACCCTGACAGTTTTCCAAGAAATTACAGGGTATTTTTAGACAGATCAGCCACAGGCAGCCTGGCAACACACACTCTACTCACCCAGCTTGCTTGTGACTGGCTGGCTGGCTTCCAGCCACTAAGCCCACAGGGCATGACTGACAAAGGCTGTCCTGCAAAGAAAATAAGCAGTTTTCCTAAGCAAAATGCCTCTCTCTGTGACTCACCCCACCCCCCAAAGGATAATTGCTGGGCCTTTCCCTTGGTACCAGCTGGTAGCCAGACACCTAAGCTTTCTACCACTACCCTCCATGACGGAGTCCCCCCTCACTTTCGGAGCACCGCAAGGGCCTGACTGCCGGCTATCGCCGGCAGGCAGGCGAAAAAGTTTTGGCCCAAAGTCGACACCGTTCTCAAAAATCCAGACATATATTGGCCTGGAATGCCAGGGACATGCCTCCAGCTTGAACCTGCTACCTCAAAGTGTTCTCCATCACCGGTCTGGGGCTACAGCAGCTGAACTGTAGGGTCTCCCAAAACATTCTGTCCCAATATATGTCTGGATTTATGAAAACCGTGCTCACCTCGGCACAACCACCCTGACAGTTTTCCAAGAAATTACAGGGTATTTTTAGACAGATCAGCCACAGGCAGCCTGGCAACACACACTCTACTCACCCAGCTTGCTTGTGACTGGCTGGCTGGCTTCCAGCCACTAAGCCCACAGGGCATGACTGACAAAGGCTGTCCTGCAAAGAAAATAAGCAGTTTTCCTAAGCAAAATGCCTCTCTCTGTGACTCACCCCACCCCCCAAAGGATAATTGCTGGGCCTTTCCCTTGGTACCAGCTGGTAGCCAGACACCTAAGCTTTCTACCACTACCCTCCATGACGGAGTCCCCCCTCACTTTCGGAACACCGCAAGGGCCTGACTGCCGGCTATCGCCGGCAGGCAGGCGAAAAAGTTTTGGCCCAAAGTCGACACCGTTCTCAAAAATCCAGACATATATTGGCCTGGAATGCCAGGGACATGCCTCCAGCTTGAACCTGCTACCTCAAAGTGTTCTCCATCACCGGTCTGGGGCTACAGCAGCTGAACTGTAGGGTCTCCCAAAACATTCTGTCCCAATATATGTCTGGATTTATGAAAACCGTGCTCACCTCGGCACAACCACCCTGACAGTTTTCCAAGAAATTACAGGGTATTTTTAGACAGATCAGCCACAGGCAGCCTGGCAACACACACTCTACTCACCCAGCTTGCTTGTGACTGGCTGGCTGGCTTCCAGCCACTAAGCCCACAGGGCATGACTGACAAAGGCTGTCCTGCAAAGAAAATAAGCAGTTTTCCTAAGCAAAATGCCTCTCTCTGTGACTCACCCCACCCCCCAAAGGATAATTGCTGGGCCTTTCCCTTGGTACCAGCTGGTAGCCAGACACCTAAGCTTTCTACCACTACCCTCCATGACGGAGTCCCCCCTCACTTTCGGAGCACCGCAAGGGCCTGACTGCCGGCTATCGCCGGCAGGCAGGCGAAAAAGTTTTGGCCCAAAGTCGACACCGTTCTCAAAAATCCAGACATATATTGGCCTGGAATGCCAGGGACATGCCTCCAGCTTGAACCTGCTACCTCAAAGTGTTCTCCATCACCGGTCTGGGGCTACAGCAGCTGAACTGTAGGGTCTCCCAAAACATTCTGTCCCAATATATGTCTGGATTTATGAAAACCGTGCTCACCTCGGCACAACCACCCTGACAGTTTTCCAAGAAATTACAGGGTATTTTTAGACAGATCAGCCACAGGCAGCCTGGCAACACACACTCTACTCACCCAGCTTGCTTGTGACTGGCTGGCTGGCTTCCAGCCACTAAGCCCACAGGGCATGACTGACAAAGGCTGTCCTGCAAAGAAAATAAGCAGTTTTCCTAAGCAAAATGCCTCTCTCTGTGACTCACCCCACCCCCCAAAGGATAATTGCTGGGCCTTTCCCTTGGTACCAGCTGGTAGCCAGACACCTAAGCTTTCTACCACTACCCTCCATGACGGAGTCCCCCCTCACTTTCGGAGCACCGCAAGGGCCTGACTGCCGGCTATCGCCGGCAGGCAGGCGAAAAAGTTTTGGCCCAAAGTCGACACCGTTCTCAAAAATCCAGACATATATTGGCCTGGAATGCCAGGGACATGCCTCCAGCTTGAACCTGCTACCTCAAAGTGTTCTCCATCACCGGTCTGGGGCTACAGCAGCTGAACTGTAGGGTCTCCCAAAACATTCTGTCCCAATATATGTCTGGATTTATGAAAACCGTGCTCACCTCGGCACAACCACCCTGACAGTTTTCCAAGAAATTACAGGGTATTTTTAGACAGATCAGCCACAGGCAGCCTGGCAACACACACTCTACTCACCCAGCTTGCTTGTGACTGGCTGGCTGGCTTCCAGCCACTAAGCCCACAGGGCATGACTGACAAAGGCTGTCCTGCAAAGAAAATAAGCAGTTTTCCTAAGCAAAATGCCTCTCTCTGTGACTCACCCCACCCCCCAAAGGATAATTGCTGGGCCTTTCCCTTGGTACCAGCTGGTAGCCAGACACCTAAGCTTTCTACCACTACCCTCCATGACGGAGTCCCCCCTCACTTTCGGAGCACCGCAAGGGCCTGACTGCCGGCTATCGCCGGCAGGCAGGCGAAAAAGTTTTGGCCCAAAGTCGACACCGTTCTCAAAAATCCAGACATATATTGGCCTGGAATGCCAGGGACATGCCTCCAGCTTGAACCTGCTACCTCAAAGTGTTCTCCATCACCGGTCTGGGGCTACAGCAGCTGAACTGTAGGGTCTCCCAAAACATTCTGTCCCAATATATGTCTGGATTTATGAAAACCGTGCTCACCTCGGCACAACCACCCTGACAGTTTTCCAAGAAATTACAGGGTATTTTTAGACAGATCAGCCACAGGCAGCCTGGCAACACACACTCTACTCACCCAGCTTGCTTGTGACTGGCTGGCTGGCTTCCAGCCACTAAGCCCACAGGGCATGACTGACAAAGGCTGTCCTGCAAAGAAAATAAGCAGTTTTCCTAAGCAAAATGCCTCTCTCTGTGACTCACCCCACCCCCCAAAGGATAATTGCTGGGCCTTTCCCTTGGTACCAGCTGGTAGCCAGACACCTAAGCTTTCTACCACTACCCTCCATGACGGAGTCCCCCCTCACTTTCGGAGCACCGCAAGGGCCTGACTGCCGGCTATCGCCGGCAGGCAGGCGAAAAAGTTTTGGCCCAAAGTCGACACCGTTCTCAAAAATCCAGACATATATTGGCCTGGAATGCCAGGGACATGCCTCCAGCTTGAACCTGCTACCTCAAAGTGTTCTCCATCACCGGTCTGGGGCTACAGCAGCTGAACTGTAGGGTCTCCCAAAACATTCTGTCCCAATATATGTCTGGATTTATGAAAACCGTGCTCACCTCGGCACAACCACCCTGACAGTTTTCCAAGAAATTACAGGGTATTTTTAGACAGATCAGCCACAGGCAGCCTGGCAACACACACTCTACTCACCCAGCTTGCTTGTGACTGGCTGGCTGGCTTCCAGCCACTAAGCCCACAGGGCATGACTGACAAAGGCTGTCCTGCAAAGAAAATAAGCAGTTTTCCTAAGCAAAATGCCTCTCTCTGTGACTCACCCCACCCCCCAAAGGATAATTGCTGGGCCTTTCCCTTGGTACCAGCTGGTAGCCAGACACCTAAGCTTTCTACCACTACCCTCCATGACGGAGTCCCCCCTCACTTTCGGAGCACCGCAAGGGCCTGACTGCCGGCTATCGCCGGCAGGCAGGCGAAAAAGTTTTGGCCCAAAGTCGACACCGTTCTCAAAAATCCAGACATATATTGGCCTGGAATGCCAGGGACATGCCTCCAGCTTGAACCTGCTACCTCAAAGTGTTCTCCATCACCGGTCTGGGGCTACAGCAGCTGAACTGTAGGGTCTCCCAAAACATTCTGTCCCAATATATGTCTGGATTTATGAAAACCGTGCTCACCTCGGCACAACCACCCTGACAGTTTTCCAAGAAATTACAGGGTATTTTTAGACAGATCAGCCACAGGCAGCCTGGCAACACACACTCTACTCACCCAGCTTGCTTGTGACTGGCTGGCTGGCTTCCAGCCACTAAGCCCACAGGGCATGACTGACAAAGGCTGTCCTGCAAAGAAAATAAGCAGTTTTCCTAAGCAAAATGCCTCTCTCTGTGACTCACCCCACCCCCCAAAGGATAATTGCTGGGCCTTTCCCTTGGTACCAGCTGGTAGCCAGACACCTAAGCTTTCTACCACTACCCTCCATGACGGAGTCCCCCCTCACTTTCGGAGCACCGCAAGGGCCTGACTGCCGGCTATCGCCGGCAGGCAGGCGAAAAAGTTTTGGCCCAAAGTCGACACCGTTCTCAAAAATCCAGACATATATTGGCCTGGAATGCCAGGGACATGCCTCCAGCTTGAACCTGCTACCTCAAAGTGTTCTCCATCACCGGTCTGGGGCTACAGCAGCTGAACTGTAGGGTCTCCCAAAACATTCTGTCCCAATATATGTCTGGATTTATGAAAACCGTGCTCACCTCGGCACAACCACCCTGACAGTTTTCCAAGAAATTACAGGGTATTTTTAGACAGATCAGCCACAGGCAGCCTGGCAACACACACTCTACTCACCCAGCTTGCTTGTGACTGGCTGGCTGGCTTCCAGCCACTAAGCCCACAGGGCATGACTGACAAAGGCTGTCCTGCAAAGAAAATAAGCAGTTTTCCTAAGCAAAATGCCTCTCTCTGTGACTCACCCCACCCCCCAAAGGATAATTGCTGGGCCTTTCCCTTGGTACCAGCTGGTAGCCAGACACCTAAGCTTTCTACCACTACCCTCCATGACGGAGTCCCCCCTCACTTTCGGAGCACCGCAAGGGCCTGACTGCCGGCTATCGCCGGCAGGCAGGCGAAAAAGTTTTGGCCCAAAGTCGACACCGTTCTCAAAAATCCAGACATATATTGGCCTGGAATGCCAGGGACATGCCTCCAGCTTGAACCTGCTACCTCAAAGTGTTCTCCATCACCGGTCTGGGGCTACAGCAGCTGAACTGTAGGGTCTCCCAAAACATTCTGTCCCAATATATGTCTGGATTTATGAAAACCGTGCTCACCTCGGCACAACCACCCTGACAGTTTTCCAAGAAATTACAGGGTATTTTTAGACAGATCAGCCACAGGCAGCCTGGCAACACACACTCTACTCACCCAGCTTGCTTGTGACTGGCTGGCTGGCTTCCAGCCACTAAGCCCACAGGGCATGACTGACAAAGGCTGTCCTGCAAAGAAAATAAGCAGTTTTCCTAAGCAAAATGCCTCTCTCTGTGACTCACCCCACCCCCCAAAGGATAATTGCTGGGCCTTTCCCTTGGTACCAGCTGGTAGCCAGACACCTAAGCTTTCTACCACTACCCTCCATGACGGAGTCCCCCCTCACTTTCGGAGCACCGCAAGGGCCTGACTGCCGGCTATCGCCGGCAGGCAGGCGAAAAAGTTTTGGCCCAAAGTCGACACCGTTCTCAAAAATCCAGACATATATTGGCCTGGAATGCCAGGGACATGCCTCCAGCTTGAACCTGCTACCTCAAAGTGTTCTCCATCACCGGTCTGGGGCTACAGCAGCTGAACTGTAGGGTCTCCCAAAACATTCTGTCCCAATATATGTCTGGATTTATGAAAACCGTGCTCACCTCGGCACAACCACCCTGACAGTTTTCCAAGAAATTACAGGGTATTTTTAGACAGATCAGCCACAGGCAGCCTGGCAACACACACTCTACTCACCCAGCTTGCTTGTGACTGGCTGGCTGGCTTCCAGCCACTAAGCCCACAGGGCATGACTGACAAAGGCTGTCCTGCAAAGAAAATAAGCAGTTTTCCTAAGCAAAATGCCTCTCTCTGTGACTCACCCCACCCCCCAAAGGATAATTGCTGGGCCTTTCCCTTGGTACCAGCTGGTAGCCAGACACCTAAGCTTTCTACCACTACCCTCCATGACGGAGTCCCCCCTCACTTTCGGAGCACCGCAAGGGCCTGACTGCCGGCTATCGCCGGCAGGCAGGCGAAAAAGTTTTGGCCCAAAGTCGACACCGTTCTCAAAAATCCAGACATATATTGGCCTGGAATGCCAGGGACATGCCTCCAGCTTGAACCTGCTACCTCAAAGTGTTCTCCATCACCGGTCTGGGGCTACAGCAGCTGAACTGTAGGGTCTCCCAAAACATTCTGTCCCAATATATGTCTGGATTTATGAAAACCGTGCTCACCTCGGCACAACCACCCTGACAGTTTTCCAAGAAATTACAGGGTATTTTTAGACAGATCAGCCACAGGCAGCCTGGCAACACACACTCTACTCACCCAGCTTGCTTGTGACTGGCTGGCTGGCTTCCAGCCACTAAGCCCACAGGGCATGACTGACAAAGGCTGTCCTGCAAAGAAAATAAGCAGTTTTCCTAAGCAAAATGCCTCTCTCTGTGACTCACCCCACCCCCCAAAGGATAATTGCTGGGCCTTTCCCTTGGTACCAGCTGGTAGCCAGACACCTAAGCTTTCTACCACTACCCTCCATGACGGAGTCCCCCCTCACTTTCGGAGCACCGCAAGGGCCTGACTGCCGGCTATCGCCGGCAGGCAGGCGAAAAAGTTTTGGCCCAAAGTCGACACCGTTCTCAAAAATCCAGACATATATTGGCCTGGAATGCCAGGGACATGCCTCCAGCTTGAACCTGCTACCTCAAAGTGTTCTCCATCACCGGTCTGGGGCTACAGCAGCTGAACTGTAGGGTCTCCCAAAACATTCTGTCCCAATATATGTCTGGATTTATGAAAACCGTGCTCACCTCGGCACAACCACCCTGACAGTTTTCCAAGAAATTACAGGGTATTTTTAGACAGATCAGCCACAGGCAGCCTGGCAACACACACTCTACTCACCCAGCTTGCTTGTGACTGGCTGGCTGGCTTCCAGCCACTAAGCCCACAGGGCATGACTGACAAAGGCTGTCCTGCAAAGAAAATAAGCAGTTTTCCTAAGCAAAATGCCTCTCTCTGTGACTCACCCCACCCCCCAAAGGATAATTGCTGGGCCTTTCCCTTGGTACCAGCTGGTAGCCAGACACCTAAGCTTTCTACCACTACCCTCCATGACGGAGTCCCCCCTCACTTTCGGAGCACCGCAAGGGCCTGACTGCCGGCTATCGCCGGCAGGCAGGCGAAAAAGTTTTGGCCCAAAGTCGACACCGTTCTCAAAAATCCAGACATATATTGGCCTGGAATGCCAGGGACATGCCTCCAGCTTGAACCTGCTACCTCAAAGTGTTCTCCATCACCGGTCTGGGGCTACAGCAGCTGAACTGTAGGGTCTCCCAAAACATTCTGTCCCAATATATGTCTGGATTTATGAAAACCGTGCTCACCTCGGCACAACCACCCTGACAGTTTTCCAAGAAATTACAGGGTATTTTTAGACAGATCAGCCACAGGCAGCCTGGCAACACACACTCTACTCACCCAGCTTGCTTGTGACTGGCTGGCTGGCTTCCAGCCACTAAGCCCACAGGGCATGACTGACAAAGGCTGTCCTGCAAAGAAAATAAGCAGTTTTCCTAAGCAAAATGCCTCTCTCTGTGACTCACCCCACCCCCCAAAGGATAATTGCTGGGCCTTTCCCTTGGTACCAGCTGGTAGCCAGACACCTAAGCTTTCTACCACTACCCTCCATGACGGAGTCCCCCCTCACTTTCGGAGCACCGCAAGGGCCTGACTGCCGGCTATCGCCGGCAGGCAGGCGAAAAAGTTTTGGCCCAAAGTCGACACCGTTCTCAAAAATCCAGACATATATTGGCCTGGAATGCCAGGGACATGCCTCCAGCTTGAACCTGCTACCTCAAAGTGTTCTCCATCACCGGTCTGGGGCTACAGCAGCTGAACTGTAGGGTCTCCCAAAACATTCTGTCCCAATATATGTCTGGATTTATGAAAACCGTGCTCACCTCGGCACAACCACCCTGACAGTTTTCCAAGAAATTACAGGGTATTTTTAGACAGATCAGCCACAGGCAGCCTGGCAACACACACTCTACTCACCCAGCTTGCTTGTGACTGGCTGGCTGGCTTCCAGCCACTAAGCCCACAGGGCATGACTGACAAAGGCTGTCCTGCAAAGAAAATAAGCAGTTTTCCTAAGCAAAATGCCTCTCTCTGTGACTCACCCCACCCCCCAAAGGATAATTGCTGGGCCTTTCCCTTGGTACCAGCTGGTAGCCAGACACCTAAGCTTTCTACCACTACCCTCCATGACGGAGTCCCCCCTCACTTTCGGAGCACCGCAAGGGCCTGACTGCCGGCTATCGCCGGCAGGCAGGCGAAAAAGTTTTGGCCCAAAGTCGACACCGTTCTCAAAAATCCAGACATATATTGGCCTGGAATGCCAGGGACATGCCTCCAGCTTGAACCTGCTACCTCAAAGTGTTCTCCATCACCGGTCTGGGGCTACAGCAGCTGAACTGTAGGGTCTCCCAAAACATTCTGTCCCAATATATGTCTGGATTTATGAAAACCGTGCTCACCTCGGCACAACCACCCTGACAGTTTTCCAAGAAATTACAGGGTATTTTTAGACAGATCAGCCACAGGCAGCCTGGCAACACACACTCTACTCACCCAGCTTGCTTGTGACTGGCTGGCTGGCTTCCAGCCACTAAGCCCACAGGGCATGACTGACAAAGGCTGTCCTGCAAAGAAAATAAGCAGTTTTCCTAAGCAAAATGCCTCTCTCTGTGACTCACCCCACCCCCCAAAGGATAATTGCTGGGCCTTTCCCTTGGTACCAGCTGGTAGCCAGACACCTAAGCTTTCTACCACTACCCTCCATGACGGAGTCCCCCCTCACTTTCGGAGCACCGCAAGGGCCTGACTGCCGGCTATCGCCGGCAGGCAGGCGAAAAAGTTTTGGCCCAAAGTCGACACCGTTCTCAAAAATCCAGACATATATTGGCCTGGAATGCCAGGGACATGCCTCCAGCTTGAACCTGCTACCTCAAAGTGTTCTCCATCACCGGTCTGGGGCTACAGCAGCTGAACTGTAGGGTCTCCCAAAACATTCTGTCCCAATATATGTCTGGATTTATGAAAACCGTGCTCACCTCGGCACAACCACCCTGACAGTTTTCCAAGAAATTACAGGGTATTTTTAGACAGATCAGCCACAGGCAGCCTGGCAACACACACTCTACTCACCCAGCTTGCTTGTGACTGGCTGGCTGG
>CAXHUQ010000166.1:0-7500 GCA_964020085.1 Micromussa lordhowensis
AGATACAACTCCAGGGTTCCTGTAACATTCCAAGGCTTTTCTTGAGCAATCAATTTGTGTTAACAATGACTGCAAAAAAAGTTACTTTTGGGTTACATCAAGAGAAATGGGATGAAAAAGTTTTAAAGCTGACAAACCAATGGAGCTTTACCTGGAGGGTAGAGTTTGGTCACCTCCTTCTCCTTTCTCGCTTCATAGCGACTTACTGCCTCAGACTTGTTCGCACGGTCTGGAAATTGTGAGTTGAGTGGCTGAGGAACTTTGGCACTGTACTTCTCAGCCACACACTTCCGTTTTTTCTTACTCGTGCCAAGAAGATCTTTCCATATTTCAGCAACATAATCTATACAAAGATAATATTATGATATACAATCTAAATGCAGAACCATCATGAGAAGTGGAAAATTAAATTACCAACCCTGCCAAGATACCATGGCAAAGTAAAAAAAAAAAACTTACTTAAACCTATGTATTTGTTACATGCAAAGAACCTTACCATAAGTTGGTGGAACAGTTATCTCCCTGACAACTTCCTCACCAAGTTTAAATTTTGGGTAGGTGACTTCATAGTAGTCCTTTCCATCCTCTGTTTGTTTGGTTTCCCTGAGCAAATTTTCATTGAAATGAAGGGAGGCAAGAATATGTCTGAAGGGATAATAGAAGCAAAACACTGTCAAATAGGATGCCATAAAGTTTTTTTTTTCTTTATTTTTTATTTTTATTTATTTTTTTTATTATTATTATTATTATGAACAATATTACAATACATACAATATTGCCTAATTAATTACACGAACGCTTACGTTACCGTACTTTATACAGTTAATTACTAACACTAATTACATAAGAATTTACAAATACTTTACAGTTTTAAGGAACTTACACTATATAGCCACTTACAGTACTTACAGAACGATACTACAGTACTAACGAAGAAATGCACTACAAATATAAGCCTACCACACTAATATGTAATTTACTTGTATTATTTAAATATAATTTTATGTTTTAATATATAAATAAAATTGACAACTACAACAAAGATTTCGGCTGGCCTAAAGAAAAGTGCTACAATAAGTGTAAGTGAAAAGAAAAAAATGAAGTGAAGTGAAATTTATAGTAGTTTTCCCCAGATGGTCAAGAATTTATGCAGCTTTCTTTGCGCGGTATAACTTTGCTTTAAAATATCAAGTTTGTCTTGGAGGCGAAGAAGAAAGCCTTCAAAACATAAGATGCCGTCACATGAACTTGTCGCGAAGATGTGGAATTTTGCAATAAGAAGAGTGACATTAAGTGCCTGTTTGTTTTTGATATTATTATGCCAACCGTACAGGATATTAGATTCGGTCAAAAAGAGCACTTGATTAAATTTCTGGTACCACCAGCTGGTGAATCTATCCCAAAAAGCTTTAGATACGGTACAGTGGTACAGTAGGTGGTTTAATGTTTGCTTTTCAATGGCGCATAAGGAACAAATGTCACTTTCAGTAATACCGGCTCGAAAAAGGCTGGATTTGGTAGGTAAAATGTGGTGTATTATTTTAAACTGAAAGGCAATTAATTTCGAATCTTTAGTTGTTAGGAAAGGCAACGAGTACACCTTATGGATGCTTTCCTTGGAGAAACCGTAATTTAGAATTCGATTCTCTGATGACGGTGGACTTGCGTTGTTACTTAGAAGTGTAGCGTAGGCTATACGGGTTGACGGAAGGTCTTCAAGAGGGGCATTTTGGTACAAGTTGTTTTGACTTAACATAGTCTTCCATTCTGTAGGAATGGCAGCGATGAGGCCATAGTACAGTGTAAAAGGAATATTAATGTTTACTTTAAGAATGAGCTCGTCCAGTGAGAAAAAGGTGTTGTCTTCTTTTAAGAATTGTTTAATGCGTGTAACCTGAGCCTCAAAAAAGGGTTTGAAAAAAACTGGCTGGTCTCCGATTAGGATCCGACTATTATTCCAAATGATTTTGTTGTGAATACAGTGGTCTTCCGAAAATTTTTTAGCGTTGTATTCTTGCCAATACTTCAGTAGTGTGTGGTAAAAAGGTGGAAGGTTGTCAAGGCTGAGATATTTGATATCGTACTGACATTCTGTTAGAAAAGATAAGCCTCCGTATTTGGCAGCAGCGAACTCTGGTATTATTTTCCATGCTGAGTGAACGTGTTCAGTGATTCTCTTGATCCAAGCAATTTTCAGCGCTTTATTCATGATTTCAAAATCCATCATTCTTAATCCACCCTGACTTATGTCGCTTATTATGGTCTTTCGTTTTATTTTGGCTGGTTTCCCTTCCCATATAAAATTGAAAGTTAGTTTGTTTATTTCTTTGACGTAAGAATCGGGAATCTCGAGCGCGGAGGTGTTATAAATTAGTTTCGACAGACCTAGAGTTTTCACTATTTTGATTCTGCCATGGAGGGTAAGCTTCCTTCTTTTCCAGTTCTTAAGCGTATTTTCCAATTTGATAATTTTCTCTCCAAAATTCAGATTATTTGCAGCGTCGGAGTTATACGAAAAGAAAATCCCGAGAGCTTGAATCGGTTCTTGAGGCCATTTAAAATTATATGGCGTATCAGTTTTGTTTCTCCAAGCTCCAAGCCACATCGCTTCTGTTTTACTTGTGTTTATTTCTAGACCGGAGGTGTCTTTAAATTCATTTAGAAGTCTCAAAAGGTTGACAACAGACTGATGGTCTTTAATGAATACTGTTGTGTCATCGGCGAATTGGGTTACTTTTATTTCCTTTCGGTCGACGGTGATGCCTTTGATGTCGTTGTTATTTTTCAAAGCCCTCGCAAGAAGCTC
Organism: Micromussa lordhowensis; assembly: GCA_964020085.1. Lineage (NCBI taxonomy): Eukaryota > Metazoa > Cnidaria > Anthozoa > Scleractinia > Lobophylliidae > Micromussa > Micromussa lordhowensis. Next base: position 2,807 of record CAXHUQ010000166.1, read on the forward strand.
AATACCAATTACGAAAAGAAGCCCTGATAAGGGGCAACCTTGCCTGACGCCTCGATGCAGTTGAAAAAAAGGTGACGCGTGACCATTGTTTAGGACACAGCTGGATACATTGTGGTAGATGACTTCTATCCATCTTTGAATATCTGGGCCAAAATTGAACAGTCTAAGCGTGGAAAATAGATATTTCCATTTTATTGTGTCAAAAGCTTTTCGGAAATCTAAAAAAATTGCGATCCCTGGCATATTGAAGCGTTTAGTGAGAAACATGACATCTTGAATCAATCTGATGTTTTCGCCTATATAGCGGCCTTTTACATATCCGGTTTGGTCGGGATTGATGATTTTGGGCAACGTTTTTTCTAATCTTTTGGCAATAACTTTGGTAAGTATTTTATAATCAACATTCAATAACGAGATCGGGCGTAGATTTTCTAGTATAGATTTATCTTTGTTCTTTTTGGGAATAAGAGAGATTATTCCGCGCCGTTGACTGATGGACAGAGAACCTGACTGAAAAGCGAAGTGGAAACTAGCTAGCAGTTCGGTTCGCAACTCGGGCCAGAAAAATTGGTAGAATTCAGCTGAGAAACCGTCTGTGCCTGGTGTTTTGCATTTTTTGAAATCCTTTACTGCGTTTAGACATTCGGCCTCTGTAATTGGCCCGTCGCATAATTTTTGATCTTCGAGTGATAAAGGTGTTACCAATTCGGCTTTTAGGAAGTTACCTTCCTGGGGGATGTCTTTGTCACTTTCTTTGAGTTGATAAATTGTTTCGTAGAACTTTTTTTGTTCGTCTAGGATGGCTAATTGATCAAAAATGTACGTGTTATCGTTTATTTTCAACTTGTCAATGGCTTTTTTGGTTTGGGCACGGTTCTCTAAGCTATAAAAATATCTTGTATTACGTTCGCCTTCTTCATACCATCTTACCTTACTCCTGAGGATCGCGCCTTTTGTTTTGAAGTGCATGATTTTTTGCAAACGCAATTTTGCTGCGAGAAGCTCGTTTTGGGCGTGGTTATTGTTAGGATTTCTTTCTAGACTTAGTTGAAGCTCATTTATTTTATTTTGGAGTGTCATTTCTTCATTTTTGCGTTGTATTGCTTTCGTTTTGGCATATTTTACAGTGAAACCCCTTATCTCCATTTTTATAAGATCCCATTTCAAACCTTTGTCTTCAACATTTTCGTATTTGACCTTGTACAGCTCGATGTTTTTGCGAAGAGCGATAACATAGTTGTCATCTACAAGTAAAGAATTATTAAATTTCCAGAAACCTGGGCCTCGGTGTTGTTTTTTAAGTCTGGCCTGGAGGTGTAAGGAAATTGCAGAATGATCCGTTTCGGGTGCATGAAAAATTTTACACGTCGCATGTAAATTAGCAAGCTCTTCTGAGATTAGAAAGAAATCTAATCTACACTGTATCTTATGAGACTTATTTCTCCAAGTGTACGATTCGAGGAGAGGGTTTAACCGACGCCAGATATCGACTAAATTATAAGATGTACACAACTCTTCGATTTCCTTAATTACAGATACTTTCTGGGTGACCGCGTTTCCACCTTTTTTGTCTTTGTCCGATAAAGCACAATTAAAGTCGCCTCCAATAACAATATTTTCCTGTGAAAAGTCTTGCAGCTGGCGATGAAGTGATCTAAAAAATTTGGATTGTTGGTTTAAGTCATTTGGGGCATAGATGTTGACTAAAGTTAAGCGTGTATCGTCAACTGATACGTCCAGAATGATATATCTTCCGCTTTTGTCAGAAATACACTTTTCTATTTTACAATCAAGTTTTGGGTTTATAAGTATCATTACTCCCTTGCTGTTTGATGTACCATGACTGAAAAAAGCCATAAAGTTTTTACTGAGAAACTGGTTTTCAATTTTAAATACAATCTGCCTTCATTTTTTTCTGTCCCTAACCGGGAGAAGCAGACCATCTTTGGGTGAAAGTGGTTAAGAGTAGAATGAAACCCTTCCAGACAGCTAGTCTGAGAGCTAGTCTGAGCATCTGGAGACAGCTGCTTGATGTCATTTACAAGTCTTGTACTTGTCAGCAACTTGTGCAGTTTATTGTACGCAGTAGTTCCTTACCAGAAAAGAAAAGCAAAGAAACTTTCAAAACATTTTTAACTGGATAAGATGTCAACCCATGGTTGAAATTTTTGTGTGAGACCTTAGTGACCTGTGGTTGTTGGCTTTTGTGTTCATGTAAATATCAAAAACATTAAATGCACTCTTACTAGGTTATTCTTTAATGTGAACTGTAAATATGGAGGATTGATTGATTTTTTAAAGTGGTACTATGATCAAATTTTTACCCCTTGTTTTTTTTGAGTGTATCACATAGAATTCCATGAAAGAATCAAAACGTCGTTAACCGTTTGCAAATATCTGCATTAGTTCCGGAGATAGTGTATTTTAGTTTGAAAAATGGGTAAAATATGCAAATGAGATGACTAATGACGTCATACACTCAACCCAATATTATATTGAGTATAAAATAGAGCTATCTTGGCCAATTTGCAGTGCAAATCATTGAAACTTGGCACGCTAATAGTTCTATAGGAAACACACCTATGGGTATAAAAAATTCCTGCAAAAACTCAAAAATTTCTGATACAAATTGGCTGAGATATCTCTTTTCATCATATTTGAACAAAATGTGGTTGAGTGTATGACGTCATCACTTGGCTAATTTGCGAATTTTAAAAACTTGAATATCTTTGGAACTAAAAGAGATATTTGAAAATAGTAAACAGCATTTTTCTTCTCATCTAGTCCACTTTTTTATGTTTCAAAATGGCTTAAATAAGAAAGGTGCGATTTTCGTCATAGTACCACTTAACATGTCTAATAGGAAACAAATACCTATCATAATCCACCGTCTGTTATCAATCTCATCATGTGCACACTTTTTAAAAAGTTGAGAGGGATGATTTTCATGTTAGTTGGCAACATGCTCCATGAAAGATTTCCATTTTGCCGTGATCATCTCCTGAAAGCCCTCCTTGGTGGATGTCACACACCAGTAGAGATGGTTACGGACCCCTTTCACCCAGTCAGCTATCTTCTCACAGCCCTTCTCTTTGCCCAGCTGCAGCATCTTCTTTCCAATGGATCGAGCAATGTGCCAGATGTGAAAGCAATGGGCACAACCAGGCTGGCTTTCCCGTATCCACTTGGCAATGCCCCTGTGGCGATCAGATACGAAGACTACCACTGCGAGGCCAACTGATTGAAGATATGAAAATGCCCGCTTAGCTCCCTCCAGCTCCATTGGTGAACTGCCACCAGTCTCATTTGCCTGTAATAGATTATGAATAAATAGGGTGACCATGATATAGCAATCAAACAGTATGAACTTTCCTTCCCTTCCCTTCACAATGACTACTGTGTTGAGCTCACCAAGTGATGAATATGAATGTTTATTTGTAAATGTACCAGAAGAACAATTAGAGCATCTTTATCTGTAAATAAATACTCCAAATAGAACATAAACTATTAAGAACTCCAACTGGGATAACTAATGTTATCACAATTCACACATCATTACCTAAACATGCTCCACGTCTGTACTACCCTTCCCACTTTTGGAATGGACCATGACATTCTTGATGGGGGATTGGGCAATTGTGAGGAAAAAAACTGTGCAAAGCTACATGAAGCAACATAAAAGAAACACAAGACAAATTGCAGAAACAATTCCAGTATAACCTGATGTTGGCAACAATTCTTGCTCAGAAAAATTGCCCAACTCGATCCCACCCATTTCAAAATATAATTGTACATTCCTTACAACACCACTTACCTGAAGAAGTTCAAAATGTGCAACCTTAAGAATGGTATTACAAAACATGGTATAAACACCAAATTTGGCACTGTGCCCCATGGAATCAAACCAGCCGTCCCCACTCCACACAGCATCCTTGGTGTTCCTGATTTTCTCAATGAGGGCTGCTTGATAACGCTCCCAGTAGCTGAGGATAGCAGGGAACAGAAAATTCTTTTGGTGGAAAAAGAATGTCCTTGCATTATATGTCCTTTAATATCGATCTGTTGAAATACAACATCAATGATAATGCTAACAATTTTATAAATCAAATGTATGCTTCATCTTTTTATCCCCTTATCTCCAAGCCAACAAGAATAACAAAGACATCTGCAGCTCTGATAGATAATATCTTTGTAAATAGGTTTTGTGACAAAACTTTAAGTGGACTATTGTTTACAGATTTGTCAGATCATCTTCCTGTGTTCCAAATTACTGTTGACCAATGTCAAACTAGAAGCCAAACTCGTGAGACAAGGAAAATACGCGCAATCAATGATAATAACATAAGCAGATTGTGTGAAGACTTGGAGAGAACTGACTTCAGTGAAATACACGCTTGTACAGACCCAGAAACTGCCTATATCCTGTTTCACACTAAATTAATGAAGGTCTATGACAAACACTTGCCTCTTGTTAATGTTAAAAACCACTATGTAAGTCTAAAAAAAACATGGATAACAAAGGGGATACTCAAGTCAAGGAAAACTAAAAATAAACTATATAGGAAATTCCTAAAATTTCCTAATGAAATAAACGAGATAATCTACAAACGTTATAGAAATAAGTTCAATAAATTAAAAGATGCTGCAAAGAAAACATACTATAACAAGAAATTTGGTGAATCAAAGAGTAATTC
>CAXHUQ010000166.1:12500-25000 GCA_964020085.1 Micromussa lordhowensis
TCAGCTGTGTTCAACAAGACATAAGCAAGCATGTAGGGCAAAAAAAATTTTTACTTCATAGGCACTTTAAGGACTGTTTTTGTTATAAACGAGAAGGTAAAATAGTGTGTTAGAACACGAACTGTTATAGTTTAAGGACTCTCTTTTGTTATAAAGGGGAGGGTGTGATAATGTGCTAATTTATGTTTACAATAGGTGGGTTCATACTAGTTTCGGCCCACTTCAAATGCTCTGCTAAAGTCGTGCTGAACTAGATTCAATTTAACTTGACTGTAGCATGGCATTGGCACGACTTGGTTTCAAATGTCAAGCTTAATTCACTGGGAATTTACAAAAGCGACGATTATGAACCAGTGGTATTACGGTTGAATTCAAAATGGCAAACAATGTTCCTGACGGAGAATTGGATGAATGTTTGCATACTTTTTCTACCCAGGCTGGAAGGAGAATTAAGCAACTATTGCAGCAGCCATTGTTAACCCAAGCCATTGCTAGAAGAAGATTAGTGATCCTGGTCTGCTGTTTGATCAGTAGCTATCTTGGTGATATCTACAGAAAGAAGTGCATTGCGATCATGTTGTCGACTACACCGAAATTTAGGATGGTGGGATACTGTCTGGAGGACATATTCGAACGACCATGTTGTCAACTACACAGAAATTTAGGATGATGGGATACTGTCTGGAGGACATACTTGAATGCAATATGTGGTATTTTTCTTTCTCCCAATTTCATGTTCGACGTGTATGCGGACAGAAGCAATACTCATGATTTCCTCTGTCTCGGCCACAGTCAGTTGGGTTCTTCCAGCTAAAAAGGGCGGCATGTTAACAGTGACATCATCGGGCACTATATTTGAAATGTCAAAACCTTGGTCAACCATTACATTGTCCCCTGCATCCAACAAGTCCAGAACACCACTCTCCCGAGTAATTTGCTTGTCAGATACCCTACCACCCCACAAATGTGACAGGTAAGAAACCTGACCATTCGGGGTAATTTCAACTAACACTTTCCAAGTGTTATGATGTTTGTACTCTGACCATGTTTTAGATTGTGCAAGCATCGCAGATGGCCATTGAATAAATATTTTGCTGGAATCCAAAATAATTCTTTTCATGGCCTGAGGCATGTTTTTGTGCACATGTTTCTGAGATGGGAAGGGTAATATGTCATTTAGTTCTAAATAAAGTAAATTTATCCATGTGATGCAAATGTGTGACAAGGCTGGTGCTGATTCCAAATCTATCTGCAAGATCTTGGACAAATAGGCCTGCCTTCAGTCTCATTAAAACAAGAAGAAATCTGTTAAGGTATGATAGTTGAAGGACCTGGTTTGTTCCTGTTGTTGTTTTTCTTGGTTAGGCTGATTTGCTGCCTTCAAGCACTTTTCTCCTTTCCAATATTGCATTTCTTGAAGCTTTGGTTCTACATAATGATAAAAGCTCATTTAAGTCTCATAATTTTGGAAAACCAGTATAAAACATAATCGCTGCATCATCATCCTTTATCTTGTCTAAAGAAAATTGACGCCCCAACAAATCTGCATTTTCCTTTTCTAGTCAGGTAATTTTTTTTTCATGAAGAGACTTTCTGCCCTAACAATGCAATCCTCTCAAGTAATGATTGAACCACGTCCACTTCTGGGTCAACTGGTAGAGTGTTTTTAATAGCTCCTGGTGTAGCTTGCATCACCATCTAATGACGAAGCAGTTTCAGTACACAAATCCTCAGTTTCAACATCTGCTTTGTATTTGATGATTTTGGCACAGGCTCTCTGTTTGAGGGAGCCTTTCGTTTAGGAGCTTCCTCTGTCCATGAAAATTGTGAGAGTTCAGCACATAGACACAAAATAACAAGAGTTTTTTTATAAAAAATGTTTCCTTTTTTCTTTGTATACATACATATTTCTATTATATGAGATATAGGTGGTCAAGGTCTCTTGCCTCTTTGAGAGATCTCCTAATGGCTCCAATTTTCTTCTGTTACATAATGTACGTTGATAATGCATATATATATTAACTGTTTGTATTGTAAATAAATAAATTTTATGATAAATGGCCATGATTCTACCAGATTCTACAAGAGATTTTACATCTAGTCCTCTGAAAAGTGGATTCACTGTGGCATTTAATTAATATAACAACCATGTGTAGCACACAGGAGTCAAACATAAACAAATGCTAAATGACAAACCAGTGACAAATCAAGAACAAACCAAGAACCAGCAACCTGTCAAACAATTACGCATGTCTTCCTTTCTAAAGTGCTTAGAGATTACCACGGTCTAATTTGTTACAAAAAAGCCATCTTTTCCATGCTGCTGTTTGATACGGTTGCACCATCAACTCGTTTGGTTGGCATGCCTTGGGCAATGGAAGAAATGAAAATGTGTCGGTGAGCCCTCTAAGCCATCAAATACATTTGAACATCCAAAAGCGGCACACTCCTTCCCATTTCTTTTAGTAGAAGCAGCAGAGCTACTCTGAGTGCTGTTAGTGCTGTCCAGTCCCTAGAAAAATCATCGAAAACAGCTTTACGCCCTGGAATATCACTTTGAGTTGCAACACGAGTACCTCAGCCTTGTTATCATGTTTGCGAAGGTTACTATTCTAATGTGGCGCCGGGAACTGTAATCAAAGGCTCCCTGAGCAGCTCATGGATGAATAGCCCAATGCCAAGTTTACTTTTGTCCCTGTGGCAAAACGAGTCTTTGAGCGAAACTATTGGTACGAAAATATATGTCACCTGCACGGTCATTCGCATGAAAATCAAGTGATTTTCATGGGAAACGTTTGGCACAAGCACTCGTTCTGCAAATAGAAACTCAGACGGTGGAAGTCAAAGTCTACATATGTGCCAAGCGGCCCATCAGGCCAGCACTGATAAAAAATAATCTAACAAAAAAACAATTTACCATCTTCTCGTGGTCTGTTTACAATGTCCGATTAAAAGCTTTAGATATCGATCAAGAGGGTCGTACAGGGAAGTCTCTGGCACGGTTCACGAACCTAAAATACAGAGGATCACGGTTCACGGATAAAAAAATTTCGTTTTCCCGAATTACGAAAATACGAAAGTAAGATACTCTTTTTAAGGACCTGTTCTTACACTAAAAACAGTGTTTGTAGGAAGCAAAATCGCGAATGGCTAAATCAAGGCTCCGCCGGAGCAATACGGTATTGCATATTGCATGGCTAAGGCGGCACTCTCGATAGACCACTGTAACTATTCGGAGAACTTGTGGCTCAAAATCACATAGGGTTGTGTGGTAAAATCATGAATATCGGTTAATAATTCAGGTTCTTCACGGATTACGCAAAACCTTCAGGTCACGAATCAGGAAATTCACGTTTCACGGAAAATAGAATGAGCTAATCCCGCATCACGACCCTTTATCAACACTGAAGCTCGCGTGAAGCCACCTGAAGTAATTTGGCATCAAACAATTAAGGCTTTAGCTGTAAGCTACTGGAATGTGTGCAAAACGTTTTCTTTGTATTTAAGAAAAAAAATCAGCTAAAGAAAAATTTAAAAATCTTTTCGCTGCTCGCCATCTCTACAAGTCTTCTACATGTACTTTCTAAAGTGTCACAGCTCTTCCTCGCAAAAATAAAAGAACCTCTCACATTCTCGCGAATACCATTTGATAGCCCTAGCAAATCTTATCCCTTTCATTAAAAGGTCAACTTTTAGCTTACATGTTTTACAATCGCATGATTTCATCTGTGACATATGATGACAAATTCACTAAACAACTTGTTATCCCCCATAAAATTACATAACACAACAACACATGCGTTATTCCCAAACATCTCTGTTTCATCAATTACCTTATTTCACAAAATACAAAAGAACTCCACTTCTTGCATATTACTCCTATGAAAAAGATCTAACAATTCTTATTGCTTTTTAGTGGAAATTGGCGCTAAGTACAATAACATATTGTCTCGGGTTAAACGTGATGCGGTTATCTTGCCAAAAACACACCTACATGCCGTTCTCTGCACCGTGACATTAGAGCATAGCAGAAATACTCGCGCTAAAAAGATAACTCCAAACACGACATAATATTACCTTGGCGTGGTTACGAAAATAACTATATTGTCTTGTTTCAACAAACGCTCGGAGCTGCAACACTTATCTTGCTTTTAAATTATGGTATTTTTTAAATTACGGTATTTTTTAGAATACCAAATTTAATTCAACAGCAGAGGCTTAACTGCCGAAGGGGAAAACTGTTTAAGTATGTCAAAACTGTACGATGAATAATTGCTTTGTATTTAATACATATCTGAAACTTTATGGAGGGAAATTAATTTAAATTGTTATGGGGTAGGTTGTTAGTTCGTGCAAAATACAACATTACAACCCTTCTATTCACCGGAATTTCTCCCGAGCTCCGTTAGCTTTGATAAAGACTTGATATTTTACACCCTCGAATTCATCAGTCTACCCCTGTGCCCCTCAAGAAGTGACTGAGGAACTAATATTCCCACATGTTTTAAAATGGATATCAAGAACTAGTTTTCTATATTCCAAGCGACACGTAGTACAGATATTTACATGGCTACGTTAACAACAAAGGCTTATACATAGGTTATATTTCCGACTGTAATATGTAACCAAGTTTGCTTTGTCACACTATGAACTTTACAACACTTTCCTAAAACAAGGCCAAGTGTATCCCTAACAAATATGCCCTGCCTTGCAGGCATAAACGAGGAAAGGGTAGCACGAGGGCCAAAAATGTACAGAACTGAAAAGGCAAGAGACACTGACCTATAGCGAGAAACAGACTGTTGGTAAAAACTCCATTCATTCGCCTTGGCATTGTTTCATTTTACCAGGCATTTTTTCGGTCGTGACATCGTCGCCTTTTAGCACCGTAGATTTCGAAGCGAGCATCGCAGCTTTCAGGATTTCAAAGTCCATATTGCCGGAACCCTTAGCTTTATAATTTTCAATTATATAGCACTCCGCGAAAGGTCTCTTCGTTGCTGCGATACGCTAGGCTGCCGCACGTCTTCTTGTCTTTCCATGTCCATTTGTTACAGCTACTGCTGCTTAGCTTGACAAATTTCAATTTTACAACTCCACGAGTTGAACCAAAAACCATCTTCGTGCCGCGTTAGCCGTTATATGTATGAACTCCATGTTGTCGGACAAAAAAATTCATCTTTCTAGTACCCCGCTAAAACCTGCTGAACCTACACCACGAAGTGCCTAGGACAAGAACCATACTAAGCAGGGGAGGGTTGGGAGAAACGATTTAATGAATAAATTAATCAGAATCGAGTGAGTGAGTGAGTGAGTGATCGAGTGCCATCCGATTGCCCCCTAAGCTCATGGATGTTACGTAACATCCATGAGCAAAAAGGGCTATTACCTCCTGCTTTAGGAGTTGGTTGGGTTTAAAGGTCAGCATCTGCATGTGACTGGGTGGCCGTCTTGTTCCACACCAACACCACTTTTGCACCTTCTTTCAGTCTGACAGTGTCCTCTCCCGGCCATTTCATATTGCTTGTCTCTCCTTCATATTCTGCTTTCAGCCTATTAGACTCTCCTGGGAGGTTGTCCACAACTGCTCTGTTGTGGAGAATTGTTGGGGCTTTCTAAAAAATTTGTGCATTACCTTTTCAGTGAGATTGTGGTTGAGTTCCCTTTAAGGGCTTGTGAGATAATTTGCTGTTTCCGGCATGCATTCTCCAAGTTGAATTTGTTGTAATGCAATGGCAAACTCGACTTCAAGCAATGATTGTCTCATCAGTCCTATCAGTCCTACCAGTATGATCCGATGCGAGACTGCTGCACTGAAAACAAATGAACTGAACAGGAATGCCCATCATCAAATCTGCTTGGCACAGGTACGCCGGGTCAGCTGTTGTCAAAAACTGATCATTTAGCTACCATGACTTGTCAGCGGTAATTCCCATTAAACAATATGGTGTCCAGTGGAAATTTCTCTGTGGAGCAAGTGTTAGAGGAGGTTTGTTCAAATGGTAGTGATGTTGGACACTCAGAGCCAGATTATAGCCTGGACGATGTAATAAAACGGTTGGTGAACAAGTTTTATCCTTTGAGACGGCTTTTGAACAATTATTCTACCTTTAATGTGGAAGCAACCTTCTGTTTAGGAAACGTCTTCAAAAGGAATGAGGCTCGAAGGAGCAATATGGATAGAGTGATGTTATCAACAAGTGTTTGGCCGATGATCACGGCAGAAGTCTTGATGTGGGTGAAATGTATAAATTGGCAAATGCTAGCTACCCCCAAGGCAAGTGTTGGAGATCACCAGTTCACCCAACACTAATCTCGTCTCAATGTCCTTTATTCGCCACAAAGCTCACAATAAGTCTCGACCATCACCGAACACGTTCTTGTCTACTCTCAATTACAGATCATTCTCTATTGTAAATGTATTCTATGTTCACGTGATCAACTTGTCGCTCGAGCTTAGTTACATTAATCTGTTTGGTTGGTGATTACTGTACAGTCCTTGTCACGATATGAATTCTCTTTTTTGTCACGCACCTATGGGTAATGCAGCTATGAATCTCTATCACCCTCCCCCCATGTGTCTCGAAAAGAGAAAATGTCCATTAAACATGTCAAAATACTATTATTCGAAACGAAAAACTATGATTGCATTGTCCATAATTTGAGATAAAGCGAATGTCACGTAATTGTTCACAGCTCCTTAATTGTTCTCGTCATTTGCAAGCGCAGCAATGCGTCTTGGGGCGTCTCGTGCTACCTTCCTCTTTTCTCTCCTTGGGGCAAACTCCGCTGTGTTAACGCTTAGTACATTCTGTGCTCTCCGGGGTTCACGAGCACACGACAACTCAACAGGGTAGAGCTGTTGTAGCGCTCGCTTTAGGACGACCCAGTTGCGGGTTTCGTCCTCGCAGCTCTCACTATACCATCTCGTCCAGTGAGTAGCCCATCTACTATCCCCATCTTCCATTTCCCGCAGTTTCTTTTGTTGTCTTTTATCAACATCACGTCACCCACTGCTATGTCACTTTGGTTTCCCTGATGTTTGAGGTGATGCTGCTCACGCAATCCCCGTAAATATTCATCCGTCCACCTTTGCCACATTGCATCTTTGCACTGCTTGAGGTACTTCGCGCGCTTCCTGAGGTTTGGGGACTCTAGATGATGGTGCTCCAACTCCTGTAGGAGGTTTGGTGGTCCAAACAGCAACGAGTTAGGGGTGAGAACTGGCAATTGTGGATCATCCTCCACGTAGCTAAGGGGGCAGTTGTTGAGTGCGACTACGACGTCTAATAAAACGCCCTGCAGTTCTGCCCATGTCAGTAAGCCATCACCGATAGACTTATACAGCGCTCATTTGACCAGTCTGATTAGGTGTTCGAACTGTCCTCCCCACCAGGGAGCCCTGCTTAGGTTGAATTGCCTCATTATTCTGTGCTTGGCTAGGTAATCATGAACTCATCACTCACTCATCACTCATAATGGTCTTGAGAAGGTTCGCAGCGCCAATGAGCGTTTTCCCATTGTCGCAGTAGATCTTTTCCAGACGTCCTCGACGTGTGATGCACCTCTTCAAACTGGTTATGAATTCTGTGGTCTCCATGTTTGGCAGCAACTCTCAATAGATTCCTCGTGTTAGACTACCGGTGTAGAGTACAATGTATGCTTTGCCTTCGTTTTTCTTTCCCTTTCGGTACTTCAGAGGGCCGGCGAAGTCAACACCGATCACTTGAAATGCTGCTCTTCCTTCAGGTCGATCTCTCGGTAGATTTCCAGCAGGTGGGCTTGTTAATGCAACTGCCTGGAATCTTTTGCATCCATAGCATTTCTTAATCACCTTCGCTAGCCGTCGAAGCCTTGGTACCCAGTACCTTTCACGCACTTTTGTTGGAGTTAGTCCAACTCCCCCATGGAGTGTGGCCTGATGAGAGACCATTGTTAGTTTCTCCGTGAAGGGGTGACTGTCCAGAAGATATATGGGATAATCTCCCGGGATTCGCATGTGACACTCCAGCAGCCTGTCTTGTATCTCTTGTAGGTTCAGTTGCAGTCAATCTTCTTCAAATTTCTTGCTTCCCTTTGTGTCGTTTTGAGCATGTGCCACCCAGAAAACTGTTTGCCTCTCTATTTTGTCAATCATGAGGGGTCCATTTGTCCTTTGCTCTCTGCGTTGCAGGTGTTGTTTACAAAACGCGAAATCCAGGCACAAACTCTCAATACTTTCCACAGAGCAAACTTCTCTAGAAGTCCGTCAAACTCGTCTGTCACTTCTCGGGCTCCGGCAAATACTTCTTGAGTCACATACTTTGGTTGAGGTCTCCTTTACTTGTCTAGCGGCCTCCACAGTAGGACCACCATTGATCAAATTGTCAACGTACAAACTCTTCTCAATCTCCTTCACAATCTCTTGGTAGGCTTTGCGACAGTTCTCTAAGTGTTGCTTTATAACTCCTCCTAGCAGAAATGCCGATGATGAAAGTCCGAACAGAGCTCTCATAAATCACAAGGTTTCCACCCGCCTCGTCTCAAGGTCAGCAATCCAGTGGAACCGCATGGCATCACCGTCCTGCATGCAGATCCTGACTTGCAAGAAGGCTTGTCCCCTGTTGTAATAACCGGGTGAAATCTTGCTCACACCAGCACTGACCACAGTTGATTTTGAAGGGGCGGACCTGCGTGAAGGCAATCATTGAGCAAGGGGGCTTTGTCATACGCCCAAGCTGAAACATCATAGACAATACAAAGCTTTGTACTTTCGGTGCTTTCTCTGATCACAGACTTGTGCGATATATAGAACTCTCATCCCACAACCTGCTCTTAGGCTGGCTCTACAATTCCCTCAACAAGTTGCTCTTTAATGATAGCATCATACTGTTCTAAAAGGCCCTGATTCTCCAGTTTTCGAACGGTACTCTCCAGTCGTTTCAAGGTTCCTGCCTTGTTATTGGGTAGGAGAGGGTGGTTTCCTTTCCAGGGCAGACCTGTCTCGTACCAGCCCTTTGCGCTTCGAGTTAACTGCTCCTTGAACTCTTCGTACACGTCTGCTTGGTCACCGATTGTTGTGTCTTGTATTCCAAGCACGTCTAGTTTGCAAAGCTGTTCGTAGTCTTCTGCTGCTGTTTGAGTTAGAAGCATACTTGAGATGTCCACTTCCTTCCCAGGCGACATAATTGTCCAGCCAAATTTTGTTAACTCCACCACAGGCTCTCCCCGGAGTTCCTATCTTTGGTCTGGTTTCTGTTCTTATTTTTACATGGTCGCTCACGCCCTGTATAATGTGAACTGGAAGTTCAGGCTTGTCATCTCGATCCGTCATCTGTATGCCCGTAAGGTGGGAGTACTTTTGGATAACTTCAGCATATTTTGGGGTTTCAAGTGATAACACGGATCCACTTTTGGGTTTCAGGTGATAACAGGGATCCACTTTCGTGACTTCAGTTCACAACCGGAAATTTCCGTCGAGGGTGTCAATCGTCACTCCATAAACACCGATGGCCTTGTTGACTGATCCCAGCATCATTTATGTGCATTTAAATTCTTCACGAAGTGGTCTGATCCGGAGATGGTCCAAAATGGCAGAGGACACATATGAACTGCCTGCCCCAGTGTCAAGGAGTGCACGGCATTTGATTCCATTAACCTCGACCAGAACAACAGCATAAATAACCTTGCCTGTTCCCTTGTCTTGTGCTGTCAAAAATCTTCCGACACTCTCATTGTTTGTCTGCTCACAAATTGATGTGTGATGTTTGCGTTGACAGTTGTGACATCTGCGGCTTCTACAGGTTTCGGTCTCCAACTGCGGTAACTCTGGGACAATTTCCTGAAAAGTGACCGGTCTTATCACAGTAGACACACCCATGCGTCTGTATTCCAACATCCTGTCGGGTCTGATAGGATCTCTGGCGCAAAGCCCGTCATTCTTATCATTCTTTCCTTTTGGGATGCAGGCTGGTTCTCTTTGTTGGATCTCGCTTTCGCTCGCTTCAGTTACTGGATTAACGTCTTTCCAACGCTTAATCGCTAGCAGTAGCTGTCTAACATCCCACTCCTGCCAGTGTTCATGGCCCCGCACTAAGTCAGACTTAATCCCTTTCAGTTTGTCTAGTACAGCTCTAACATTTCCTTCAAGATCACGTAATTTGCCAAGCGTTTCTAAACTTTGCATGTTATACACAAGGCGCTTGTAAAACTCCTCTACCTCCCTCAGATTTTCTCCCATGATAGTTGGCAGGCCCATGATATTAAATTAACAATTTCCAAGGTTTTCCCATACTGACTGAAGGATGCATGAATTGTGTACCTTTAAATAAAAACTTGCTAACCTAGGTAGAAACTCCCTTAAATCTCTAAAGCATCCACTGGTATTGTCATCCTCTAAGTATGGAGCAAATTGTTCCTTGATTTAATAGATTGTCCCAATATCAATTTTATTTACTTCCTTAATGAGGGAATTGTATGTAAGCAACTTTGGTATGGGACACTTTGACATGAAAGTAATGGCTGTTTTCCCACCTCGTTTCTTTGCACTAGACTTCATAGTGGATGCCAGTCCTACAGCCTTATATTTGCGTTTACTCATCTCACCTGCAGTGTAGTATGTAGCTAAACTTCTTAACATGTTATCCCTAGAATTTTGAAAGGATTCCCTTTCCTCTCTTTGCTTCTTATCAATTATATGGTTTGTTACTTTAGTATTACATAATATGTAGTCTCCTAGTTCACTTATCTTGCATCTTTTTTGTAGAGTGTCAAAGAGACCATCAAGGGCAGGCCTTTTGTTTGGCTTGATAGCCCCATGTATCTGACATGCCTTTGAATATGTTTCTTGGGTTCTTCTAAGAGATGTTTGTGATGTGTAACTTGGATTTTCAAGGGATGTTGGGGAGCGCAGTCTCTTCTCCCCCTGGAAATAAAATGATTCAATTATTATTAACACCTTTAAATGTGTTGATAATGCTAGTTACCATTTTAACATCTATGTGATGGTTTAATTTGTTTTTGGTCTAATTTTGTTTTCAAACCAGCTTGACATTTACTTTCCCCTGTGTTACGTCATTATCATGAGCTGAAGCAGAATAAATTAAAACTGAACCTGGTCTGAAATACAACAAACCAAAATTAAATTCAAGCCACAACATGTGTAATACATATTCATATATACTTTGTGGAGAAACTGAATCAGTGTATTTTGTCTCCACTTCATGACGAATGAAAACGCAGCTGATAGGCAAATAAGTTTATTTGGGGAGGGCCTGGCAAGAACCAACCCGAACACTACATGGATAATAATTTACATAACTCGTTCAATAACTGATGAGTACAAAACTCCTTTTTTCGAGTACTTGTGCGAACTCTCCTTGTGAAATCTTGTGAAAGTCCATTTTCAAAGTAGATGTGAACATATTACAATACGTATATTTGGCGAGTGCTTATATTACATGGATGATGCCCGAACATAACGCAAAAAAAAAAAAAAAAAAAAAGAAAAAAGACTTTACATCTGACTGTCACTACTCTGGACCAAAATCTCTCAGATATACAAATTCATTTTACAGAACAAAGAAACAAGCATGCAACTAGCACATAGTCTGGTGAGTCCACTACTTTGGACCAATCCCTATATGCAACCATTGTGCCATTGAGGCTGCGATATCTACTACTTTGGACGAAAATCATCATGTACAAACATATCACGCCAGTTAGGCTGGGGTGTCTGCAACTTTGGACATACATCCCCATACATAAACATATCAAGCCAGTTAGGCTGGGGTGTCCACAATTTTGGACATAATCCCCGTACATAAACATATCAAGCCAGTTAGGCTGGGGTGTCCACAACTTTGGACATAAATCTCCGTACATAAACATATCAAGCCAGTTAGGCTGGGGTGTCCATAACTTTGGACATAAATCCCCGTACATAAACATATCAAGCCAGTTAGGCTGGGGCGTCCACAACTTTGGACATAAATCACCGTACATAAACATATCAAGCCAGTTAGGCTGGGGTGTCCATAACTTTGGACATAAATCCCCGTACATAAACATATCAAGCCAGTTAGGCTGGGGCGTCCACAACTTTGGACATAAATCCCCGTACATAAACATATCAAGCCAGTTAGGCTGGGGTGTCCACAACTTTGGACATAAATCCCTGTACATAAACATATCAAGCCAGTTAGGCTGGGGTGTCCATAACTTTGGACATAAATCCCCGTATATAAACATATCAAGCCAGTTAGGCTGGGGTGTCCACAACTTTGGACATAAATCCCCGTACATAAACATATCAAGCCAGTTAGGCTGGGGCGTCCACAACTTTGGACATAAATCCCCATAAACGAGCACATAATGTCACAGTTTGAGTTGTTTACTAAACCCAAATACAAAAATATCATACAAGTGAAAAACGCTAATAAAAGGAGATAATAATATAATAATACAGGAGCTGAGCAATCGCTTACAATAGACGTGCGATTAGAACAGAGGCCAGAAAAAAC
>CAXHUQ010000166.1:30000-52500 GCA_964020085.1 Micromussa lordhowensis
TGTTTTGTAGTCTTTAAAAAATTTGTTTGTGCTTATTTATTCCAAATTCCAATCAAAAAGTAATTTGATTATGAATAAGCTTACATATAAGACTGAAATTAAAGAACTTATGTCAATTAATTTTATGTAGGCTTTAAAAATATACAATTACACAAAATACTAAAAAATACCTTCTCATTCAACAGGCAGACCTTTTGCTGCTGAATTTTTATTTCTGATAGAGCTCTTGCTTTTTCCTTAGCCACTTGAACTGCAATGTCTCGTTTGGCTTTCATAAACTCGCCGACAGCAAAGCGCTTGTATGGTTTAGGCATTTTCCTTTGGAAAATGGTACTGGCTGTAAGCTTACATGTAGTACTACTTTCTTGCTTATGATCATCCACTAGCACTTCTGCTCTGAAATTCTTTTGATTTCCACTAAAGGTTTTCTTTAGTTTAGTCTTAATGTCACTTTGAGTAACACCACACAATTTTGAAAAATCACGGAACAAATGCTTCTTTTGAGTGAACTTTACCGAGGAATCCTCTGCCGATACTACAAATGCAGATTTCCTCACCACCGCAGTTAACAGGCTCAGGACGATTGTTAACAACTGCAAAACAATTCCATGGATACAAATTGACAAGGAGACGAGACGTAGTGCTTATGAATTGTTGAAGATTTTCAAACGACGATTAAAAATCTCAAGAATCTAAAAACAAAGGAGATTAAAGAAGCCATAACTTATCTTTTCAGATCTGTAGCTACAAATGCGAGGAATTGTATTGAAGCTAAAACAAGCTCTTTTTCAGCAGAAGCTACTGCTGCAAATTAGACAGAAGTTTTGGTATAAATGATCACCACGTCTCCTTGAAGGAAATTTGACATAGTTGGTATCAAAAGAAAGCTTTTCCCCTCCACTTTCGATTGAAATCTTCTTTTAAAAATAACACTCTTTCCCAGAATGCAAATGGCCCTTTTTTTATACCCATACAGAATAGTTCCCAGACCTCCTGGAAAAGCTCACGGTTGAGAAGCCATTACTGGCTTCATTTAAATGTTGCAAAACTGGACACAGCTGCCCCGGTGTGGGTCTCCCACTAACACCAACTGTTTGCAGAAAATGGGTACAGGCTACATCGCCAGCAATGTTGTGGTGCAAAGTATTCACAAGTTCAAGAATTATTGAGCTGGACATGCTAGCCTCTTCCCAAATTATTATTCACGTCCATCCAAATTACCATCCACTTCCACATCATGAATCCTTCGTACAAGGCTGGCAGCAGCCATTGACCTCTTGAGAACCAGTTTGGCTGGCAGATGTGCCATCACGAGACTGTAAAATGCATGGACAGTCAATGCATATCCACAGTCTTAACTGTATAGGCAATCCTGCTCGAACAAACCACGGCCACTTTAAGATATCCGGATTCACAATCTTTCAAAATGCTTGTCTTTCCTACACCGGCCTGCCCAGTAGTCAAAAGGTTGTGGCCTGCCAACACAAACTGCAGTGCTTCTGCTTGCTCTGCATTGAGGGTCATTTTGAGAAAGAAATCAGCTGCCAGAGAATATTCAGGAGTTACAGGAATTTTGCTGGATCACCGGATTGCATCGATCAGAAACTACAGTTTTATGTAATGGCGGCTTCACCCCATTTTGTTGAGATTTGTTGAGAGTGATCAGGTAGTTACTTTGTTTTGCTTTCTCTAGAATGGCTGACAAGTCTTCTGGTAATTGTCAAGTAATCGGTTTGGTTTGGGTTTTACAACACTCAATATAAAAGGACTGTAGATTTTAGTGAAACCATTTCATTGATTTAATTTGTGTGTTAGCGATAAGAACTGTGTATTATCTGATCACCTACTAGGTATCCTTACTTCATCATGAGAGTTACGTTGGCTGCAATCAACCACAACATGCACTTGTCAAGAAGACCAAAACTAACCAAATCAGGAAAAGAACAAGGCCATAGAAAATATTCGAAAAGGTTGAAAAATTCCATGGTGATTGTGAATTGTGAAAAAAAGAAAATTCTTTCAGTTATTTCCCATTCCTTGTTGCAATAATGCTTCACAGGCGCTTCATGTATGAGGGCAGTTTCACGTTGCCTTCTGATAGAATCAATGAGTTTGATGCAAAGCAAATTGCCTCCACTATTGGAATGAAGGTGCCTCTGCCAACTGAAGAGTTGATGAAAGGACCTTCTCATTTTGAAAAGAAGGTGAAATGAGAGCATTGGAACTATGTCACAGCATGCTAAATCTTTCTCCATCAGAAACTGTTTCTAAAAGGTCCATGTATGTATTAAAATTCAGTTCAAATGAACTAAGGGCTTTCGCTGTGACATGGAAAAGTTTGAACAATATTTCATATTCATGTTAAGTCCTAGTAGATGCATCAGCAGGGAAGTATCATTTGTCATTTTAGACATCTACGGAAGCTAATGGACTGAAGTTATATTAATAATAATAATAATAATAATAATAATAATAATAATAATAATAATAATGAAAGCTAGCAGTAGTTTTGAACTACATCAGTTTTCAACAAATTTAAATACAGTACTTGTTATGTGAAAAAAAGTTGGTTTCTTTGAATGTATAGAAATAGCAGGTAACAATATCAGAATAAATGTGTCTTGATGAAGTCCATTTCTATTGGTCTCTCTCTTAAACAAAACGGCCATATTGATGACCACAGGTATCAGTCTACCTAATAAATGATCCAGACCCGGATAAAATTGGGCATGGGAGGAAATATGTGTTGCTGATAATATGCAGTAAGCATGAGTGACAGCAGTTCACATGTCAGTTATTTCTAAATCCCATGTATCTCCCATCAGGAGAAGGGTATGCTTGTGGAATCATCCCTACTGCACAGGCAGGTAGAACTTGTCTGTCATGATGAGCTTAGGCCGAAAAAAATTATGCTAGTTAGCTTAGCAGAGATTGAATCTCCGCTAAGGTAATAAGGATCTGTAACATAAGAACTTAGTTCGCACGTCGAATTGCTGCAACGCAAGATTAAGGTGTCAGCTATAATCTTTGCGGTGAAGGCGCGCCATACGTAGCAAAATTACTTTATGACATATTACGACTCATCATATGTCGAAATGACATGAAACATGTCGAAATAGGTCGAAATAAGTAATGTGATATCATCATGGCATGTAATTATGTCTCGAAATAAGATGGTTGTCATGGCTATACCATGTAATGCGAAGCTCGTAATGACGTATACCATGTAATGTGAAGCGGTTAATGACGTTCGAAACCCTTGGTAACTGCCTTCTATCGGACAATTGGGACTTAATAAAATACTTACAAAAGTGAGGAAAAAGAAGGACAAGAAAGATGGATCAAGCACGTGCGAGAAGAACAGATAGGGAGCTGCAGACAACAACAACGAGATAACACTGAAGAAATAAAGCAAACAATCTAAAGAACCAATATCTGGATATTCTCCTGAATTGTTTGTGGAAAATGTCGACCAGGAGTTTTTGTGCAGTATCTAGTGAGTGAATTTCATTCCTGTATATTTTGTAGCAATTTATCAGTTCTCTACCAACCTAGTGGAACAGTTTGAAAGACTTCACCATCGTTTTACAGTCCTAGTCTTCTGGTAAGCCCTTGGTATTTAGCTGCAAGTTAAATTTGAGTCAAAGACAGGACAGCTTTATTTATCATAGAATGTGTAATTTAAATTGATTCTGTCACCATCTAAGATATTACTAACACACAATCCTGATCAGCTTCTTTGCTGTTTGTTTGTAATAAATTGTTTAATGTCTGTTTGTCTCTCCAGTTACGGTGTCTTCAACAAGCCAGTCTCTTGTCAAGATGGGCATTCCTTCTGCATCACCCAGTTGCAGTCAAATAATAATCTTTGTCCAGTTGACAGGACTGTTCTAAGTGGCACTTTGGTTCGAAATCGTGCAGTTGAAGGTGCTGTTAGCAGGAGAGTAATGAAGTCTCCGTCAACAATCTCTCTTCCTGATGGCTGCAACTGAACTGGGCCAGCAGCTAATCTGGAGATTCACCTTCCACACTGTGATATGAAGATTGTGGAATGCGCTTTTAAAGGCCGAGGATGCATTCTTCGTTCTTACCAACATGAACTTGCCCAGCATCTGCTAATCTGCCTTCACAGGACAGAGAAGTGCCCCTGGTACCATGTCCGAACAATTGTGGGAGTCAGGTGGAAAGGTAGATTTTTTTAAATTATGTACTGTTAATGATGTAAGCTACCTGTAGTAGGTAGTTTTCTTTATCTAAAATAATTCTTTCTATCAAACCTTTTCCAAACATTCTTCTTTAGGTCCAAGATGCTGTCCCACTTGGCTTTTGCATGTACAAGGGAAGGACGGCCCTGTCCCCTCTATGCTGTAGGATGTACTAAGGTGCACTCATTAGCTGATGCAGATTCCTCAAGCTACCTCAAGCTTCTCCTGGGAGCTCGTGTTTCTGGGGCACGTGGAGTAAGTCTTTATAGCAATGATTTACATGTAGTTAGTAAATATCCATCAATGAACGTAGTAGTTAACTAGTATTTGCCACTATACGTGTCTTTGTTTAAACCTATTACATTCAAAGCCCTAGTTAGTTCAGGCTGCTATCGGCGAAATGGGAGGTGCTTGTTTAATAGTGGTCGGTTGCTATTTTTTGTCATTGGGTTAACTGCTTAGGAGTAAATCGTGATCAATATGTGTTTCAATGATTTTATTAGGCGTCGCTTTCTATTTAGGACTCTTATTTAGTCATGCCCATTCCAAAACAAGCCTACGGTAGACATGTAATAAATTTTTGATGGCCATATAATAGGGTTTTTGTATGTAGTATTTTCTGAAATTATTTCTTGATAAATGGCAACTTAAAAAGGTGTGGCTGTTTAATAAGGAGTAACCACTTAATGGGTGGCCGCTTAACAGAGCTTCCAAAAAACCAGTCTTACCAAATCAGACAAGCTGCTGCTGTAACTAGGACTGGTGCATCGGTAGTTAACACCTGTACATTGCTTACCATATTACCTTGTATGTGTTAAATGGTAGTATACATTGTTCATGTAACTTTTAAGAAACAAGGGGAATCTTCTTCCCTGGATTATCTTCCCTTCCACATTCTTGCACCTTGTTTAAATTGTAATCATATCTGTTTTTTGAAGAAGTTTGAAAATCAGGGCTTGAATGTGCAAAACAAAAACATTTCATTTCCTATGTGAATGCTTGACCTGTAGACTAGTTGTCATAAGGCTTTTTCATGGATTTAATTTTCACATTTGGTGATTTCTAGTCCAGGTTTAGATGGCATGTCTTTAGCTGGGTCATGGCAAATTGGTGGTGAAGTCACTTTACCTACATGTATTTGCAGTCCATTGTATGAAGGTCATGCGGGCTTGGTGAGGCTGGAAATAGGCAGTGGTATTTCTCTGAAGGTTTTTTTGGAATCAAAGTTGCAGAGTTATCTTGTTATGGTATTGTTTTGAGGTTTGTAATATGTTGTGTGTCTTAATAAGCGTTTACCTTTACTGTTTGTTTCAATAAGTGTCCCAATTTGAAAGTGACATTGTTGATGGTGTTATCAGTACGACTCCTACTTTATTCCTTTCCAATGGCTGAGAGCCACCAAATTTTTTATCCTCATCGGGCATAAGAGACCGTATATTTGTATCTGTTTACCATTTTACAGCTCAATAGCGCGTTGCGTTTGGAAATTAGAGCATTTTGAATTTTAGAGTTATGTCGGTGCATGACACAAAGCTGCAATCGAATTTGCCGAAAAATTTATACCTAACTCATGATTTGTAGCTTTTTTAGAAGTTAGAGCATTAGGAAAAGTGCTTATGTAAATCCTTGTTTGTTAAGTACAGATTATCAGTCACCTAGATAACCAAAGTACATGTAAGTTCCAGATGTTTACACTATTTTCCGGCCGCCATGTTGGTGCACCCTAGATGTGCACCAACATGGCGTTTCCATACTAAGCTCTGTAAATTTCTGCGAAACATTTCAACGAATATCTGCGGTTTAGGTAAACGCACAGACCTAAAACTCGGAGAGGTGTCTTTATGTCTTTCCAATAAGATCACAATTTCTTGACTTTATCCACTGAATGGTTTTTGATTTATTTTTTTATTTTATTGATTTATTTAAAACGATCTATTGATTGAATGATTTTTTTTGCGAATGGTTATCGCAAAAAAAAAAAGATTTTCGTTGTCTTGCTGATCAATTTAGGTGTTTGTTACAGACAAACCATGATATTTTGCTCGACTTCCTCCAATAATTGTGAAATATTTTCTTGTTACAGAATCAGTCGCCGTTGAAAAAGCAATAACATGCATCTTATCTCTAACAATTGCACTTCCTATAGCTGGTGTTTAATTGATTCACTCGTTGTAGTTGCATTTACTGTCCAATACCCACATGCATGTCTGTACTTTCATGTGTATGATTTAGACTTACATTATGCACTTCATACAGTTTCTTATGTAACCCGTCGATATCAATGATGAATCATATTCCATCTTGATATCAATAATTGTATTTGTCTTGTTTATTTGCAGGTGTTGTTTCCGGTGAGGAGTGGACAGAGTTAAGTTCAGTGCTCCTGTTATTAAAAATATTAAAAAAGACACTACTAACATTCACAATGCTTGATAAACATCTTTGGCGATATAGCGGCCATTTTCAATTCAATTGTTTAAATTAGCTATTTTGGGATTAACAGGAAGAAATTGGTATGTATTTGCCTTCTACGCATCCAATAATAATGGCCACCAAAAAGATCACCAAAAAGGTCCCTTTTGGACAATATTGTTATGGATGACTGTTTTTGAAAGCATTCGGCCTATAATGTTTTCCTCAGGATAAAATTATTCTGAAAGAGGAAATAATTCAATAACAGAGAATTTTATGGCACCAAATAGTCTTTGATCTATCAAGGTAAATTATACAAATGAATGATAGAATATGAAACAATTTCAAGGTAATCCACGGAACATTGAAATAATGTAACAGAACAATTTTAATAATACTGAAAGCTGGAAGAAACATTTGGAGGAACCGTGAAATCAGCTATATTTTCACGTAACGAAGAAGGAAAATTTGTTGAAAACTAATCAGTCTTTGTTGCATTCTTTATAGTGTTAAGGAAGGCTGTAATTGGAGACCAGAAGGCAATCGCAGGTCTGACATTTTAAATTTATTTGGCCAGGGAAAATTTAATTGCGATCAGATAAAAGCAATACCTAGTAACTATGATAACTAGCTAACCACCACCTGTCAATGTTTCTTTTTCTTACTTGCAAGAATCTAATATTATTATTATAAAGAAAAAAATACGAGCTTCATGGACTCAATGCCAGTGAGGGTTCGTAATGGGTCATGAAAAAAATTGAAATAACAACTTAATGTTCAAACAATAATTATCTCTGTTCATGACCTACAGACAAACAGATATCCTTGCACTACACATGATGAGGAGAACCGTAATATGATCAATAGCCAAAGTGAAACTCGTTAATATAGCCGCCATCCTCAACTGAAATGACACTTGCCTGTACATTTCAGGAATCAGCTTTTACCAGATAATACTTCTCTGAGGATAGTGTATGCTGCAACAGTCTCTACTAAAACTCCATGCACATAAAAGTTAGGAGCCAGCATTCGCCCGCATATGGGAGGCGCGGTGGCCTCATGGTTAGTGCGCTCGACTCCGGAGCGAGCGCTCCGGGTACGAGCCCTGGCTGGGGACATTGTGTTGTGTCCTTAGGCAAGACACTTGACTCTCACAGTGCCTCTCTCCACCCAGGTGTATAAATGGGTACCGGCGAATTTAATGCTGGGGGTAGCCCTGCGATGGACTAGCATCCCATCCAGGGGGGAGTAGAAATATTCCTAGTCGCTTCATGCTACAGAAACCGGGATAAGCTCCGGCCTGATGGGCCACTTGGCTCATATGCAGACTTTACCTTTACCATTCGCCCACATATCCTTAGTCATCAAATAAACTCGCAGACCTACAACCAGGCTTAAATAATGGTCAAATGGTAGAACCAAAATACAGCACTAAAAATTGCCTGACTTGAAAATAAACATTAATTCCTTGGTTTCCATCATCCTCTTCTGGATGAAATGATTCTTGTAGCACCATAATGACATGTTCTGGAACATTTAATAAAATTGGATTCACCTCTACTCCTGATAATTCATTACCCTGAGGTAGTGGTGCATGTGGGTCATCTCCATACATGGCTGAATCATCTGGCAGACTATCATCCATAATACCTCTTACACCAGAATAATTGGAAGAATGATGTTGCAGAATAACAGAAATCCATAAGTGGTGTGGAGAACGGCTATGCTCAGTAGAGAGTCCATCATTATTAAATGTATCAATAAACTGTGCTAGTGCATTATTGATCCTTGGGGTGTAAACATAATGTAAGGCAAACAGATCAATATCATTATCGCGAGTAAGTAAACCAACTTGCTCCAAATGTAAAAATATATTCTTAGAAATATATATAATGCAGTGAACCACTTCACGCCATAATCTTTCAATCCTTGTGTTGTGAACACTCAGTCCAGTAATAAAAATACCACGCCCTTCACCCCTGTATTGAATCATAAGGTCACCAACTGCAATGTTTTCTCCGTCATCTGCTCTGACTCGAGAAGGCAATCCCCAGGTATTAATTGATTCTCGAAACAAGGCAAGCACTGTAGATGCCCTGTTGTTGTTGCTGCACCTTAGATAAACAATCAGCCGACAGTAACCATCAATGCCACCAGCCAGAGGAAATTGGGATGTGGCACTCTGTAAGGCCTACGTGGTATTTGCTGTGCCCAGCGGCATGCTCTACCGATTGGATCCAGGGTGATCAGGGCATCAGGCACTTGCCATCTCTGAACGCAGATCCCACGTCTTCATAGTGCACCTTGCATGTATCGTTCCCCATAACGAGGCATTGAAACAAGTTCCTCTTGCACAATTTGCTGCAGTTCTACTTGCTGGATTGGGGAATATGTCAAAAATGAAGGAGGTATTTCTAGGTCTATGGCCCGCCTGTGCAAGGTCCATCTAGACACCCGAGAATGTTAGCAATGCTGGTCCACGAAAAGTAACAGGAACGTAAAAGCATAATTTGTTCTCAAGAAATGTCATAAGGGCGGCCTACAGCACCAGTATAGCTAACAGGGGCACAGTAGGAGCTGGGTGTGAAAACAGGTAGCGCCCTGAATAAATCCTCAATTAAGCTGAGCTCTCTGGAAAGCTGTCTTAGGTTGTTGACATCAATTTGCGAAAACTCTGGTGATCTTTCAACAAAGGTAATGACCTGATGCATGTGCCAGTCTAAGGAGCAAAAACTCTGCATTCTCCCGATCTAAAGGAGAATCACGGCACCTATTTAATTCTGGAAGAAGAGACAAAATGGATGCCACAAAACGCTGCAGTTGCCTGTTGGCATCTTGCCTATAAACAATGCCTGCGAAAGTAACAAACAAAAACATAAAAAAGAGTTAACATGGCAGAAATATTTCCCTCCAAACCCAGACTCGATTATGGATAATATTATTTCTGCGCTTCCTTTTCAATAGCTATCACCATTAAAATAATTATAGGGATAAAATAGAAATCAATTGTCAACACAGCAAAATTTAACCTTCACTTGACATTAAACTTTATATTAAAGCAAGGCAAATAGACGGAATTGTAAGAACTAAGAGCCCTATAAAACATCTTATAAAGGATCTACATGAAAATTATCTCACCTGTCCACATAAACCACAGAAATCAGAAACAAAACCACGAACATTTTCCTAGGCGTCATTGAACCATAAAACTTAAAAGACGCAATATGTGTTGGTGACTGTCAGCGAGACAAGAAAAAGCAGTTTACAATGATATCGACACGAAAAGCAACTTCTTAGTCCAGGTAAATCTTGGCAGCACCTAAAATCGACGATCAAAATATCGCGGAACGATATCTAGCCGAGAGGAGCTGAGGTATATAGCCTTGGTATAAGGAGACAGTTTACGTCCTTAACAACAGGCAGTCACCAAGGGTTTCGAACGTCATTTCCCGCTTCACATTACATGATATACGTCATTACGAGCTTCGCATTACATGGTATAGCCATGACAACCATCTTATTTAGAGATATAATTACATGCCATGATGATATTACATTACTTATTTCGACCTATTTCGACCTGTTTCATGTCATTTTGACATATGACGAGTCGTAATGTGTCGTAAAGTAATTTTGCTACAAATGGCGCACCATACTTAGTTCGCACGTCGAATTGCTGCAACGCAAGATTAAGGTGTCAGCTATAATCTTTGCGGTGAAACAAAAAACCACGATCAATGACAGCACCAGACATAAAAGAAAAGATTTCCCAGATGTAGTCATATTGTTCATGCAATAATTTTTGGCATTGTCCCACGTATTTTGCTACTATGCAATAATGGCCCGAAAGTAAGCATACAACCCTCAAATATAAAACACAAGTTGATAACTGACCTAACATATAATTTTATAGTAAACTGGACGAATTTTATAGTAAAATAAATGCTTTGAATGTTGTCAAATTTACACAATTCCAGTGTCGGAAATAGACGTAGTAGCACTTAGAACAAATTGCCTTTGCGTTTCTTCGAAAAAAACTCCCAACATCTCCATCATAAAAGACACAAAGTGAACTATTTTTTTTACCGAGCCCGTGAAAAAAACAAATGCAAAGATTTATAAAAATAAATCATAAAATATACATTGTTAACATATGCAGTAATGTTATAAATGTCATAAATTTTGCCTCAAAGAGCAACAGATAAGTTTTCCAGTGAGGGTCGTTTTACTGGATCGTCCGAGGTCACTTTCCTTGTGATGCGAAATGAATGCGCTGTTGCTGTTGGTAGTAGGTGCAAAATTGCAAGCGCAATTCTTCCTAGAGAAAATATGTCGGACGCCACACTCTGTTGCCCTGTTCCTCGAATGATTTCGGTCGCGATGTGTGGGTAGAGTTTGGTGTATCTCTCTTGTGCGGAAACAGACAAAGACATCACAGGCTTCAGGTTGGTGATCAACCGTGCCTTCCCAAAATCAATAACCACAAGATTCCATAGCTGGTCACGTTTCTCTAGCAAAACGTTATTGGATTTAAGATCGTTGTGGACCACTCAAGTGCCTCTATGATGTTCTTTAGGATTGCTTGCCAAGAACGCTTGTCCAGTTCCAATTTTTTCAACCCCTTCTTTAAGGTGACACTTTGATGTTTATGTCTGTGGAACTGGATGATGAGTCGCATCGGCATCTTCTTTGTCATTACACCAAACAGTAAAGGTATCCATGGTGGTCGCCTAAACGAGAAATCATATTGGCGTCATTCAGAACCTCTCGCTTTCCGTCACCGACCAAACTGGATTCTGATCGAAGTTTGAACTCCTTCACAGCCACCATGATCCCCCTGTAGTGTGCCAGGTAACACACACCAAAGGTTCCACAACCCAATGTCTTTTCTGATCTAAAAACATCTGAAGAATTGATTACTTTTACAATTACTGGTACACCGTGGTAAGCTGTAGACTTCTTTAACACTTTGTTCGGTATGTGCGAATCAGCAGTGCTTTTTGATTGATCAGCCTGCAGCATACAACTCATGGATGGTCTTCGAGATGGCGGTCTTGGCCTGGCAACAACAGCAGCATCAGGGATTTCATCTCGCGGTGGTTGATAGCTAACAGACGGACCAGCTATGTCTAAAGTATTTTCGACACATTTCTTTAGTCTGCTTTTCCTCTGTCTCCAGCGTTTTTTTTTGTGCGATTCGCAGGCCTTTCATTTTCTCTCGGTCTTTTAAATTCTTTCTCTTGTTTCTGGCCATTTCCTTCGAAATGAACCAAGTATATTATAGGTATGGAACAATATATATACAAAAATAAGACAAAAATTGAAGCGATGTACAGTAAGTGAAGTAAAATATTCTTCCTTGAGTTCTTGCGAAAGATTTGGAGTGTAGTGAAATGCGTGGGAAATATGCGCTTCTGCAAGCACCTGAAGCCCTATCGCAGCGGTTGGCGGATCACTGTTTTTGAGCAGGGGGTCAGGGGAGTTGAGTCTAAAATGTTATTTTGCCAACAAAAGGTCTTAACCGCATACGCTGCACTAATCTTTCACTAGTTGAAAGTATTTTTTCTTAAATTTGCTTAGCTGTTAAAGTGGTACTACGACCAAAAAAACATTTCTTTTTTTTCCTTTGGATTTCAAAACTATGTTAACTAAACACTAACTGACCCAAGTTTTAAGTTATGATTTTAAAGACACCTGTTTATTTTAACTAGAACCTTCTTACTTATTGGTCCGCCATTACTAACTTTAAAATCTTGAGAGAGCTGGGTCGAGGAGAAAATGACTTCAAAGACTCACTAGTTTAAGAATGCAATGCGTGTGTACGCGGTTGAATTAATATGCAGCACGGGAGTTTCGGGCTTTCAGACTTTTAAACCTGTGTTTTGCATATCTAATAAATTGTGTTTACACGCTGAAATGTTAAGCTAGTGAGTAAATGACGTCATTTTCTCTAGATCCAACCCTCTGATGTCCTATCAGTCAGTTTTGAACGTGAGTAATGGCGGACCACCAAATCCAAAACTTACACTCAAAAAAAAAAAAGCCTTCAGATAAAACTCAAAGCTCAAAATTTTGCCAGTAAGAAGAAAGGGAAATGATTTTTTGATCATAGTACCCCTTTAATGATTTGCTTCTTCCCTACGTTCTTTGGGAGGATTTTTTTGTTTCGGCATTTGTGCTCCCTACCCCAGTCCAGTCTTTAAAAATAAAAACTGCACTAAGTAACATCGACGTCATTGACACATTTCGAGTTTCTTTTGATTGGTCATTCGACAGCGTCCTTCGGAGTAAAGTTGAAGTCCAGTTTTGCGCATTGGTGAGGAAAGTATGGCTGATTGTAAAACGCGCTGTGATTTATGTTTTTTGGAATTTAATACAACGACTGCGCTGTTGAAGCACAGAGAGACAAAACACAGTGGAGCACAAATGATTACATTTTTGCCGTTTTACAATGGTCAGGACATGATACAGCTTCCAGAAAGTACTAGGAAAGGACGCAGGTCTGAGAACTATAGACAATGGTTAGGTGGCATCGCAGAAAGTATCAATTCATGCCTTCATCCCACAGCTATGGGTAAGAAGAAAGCCCCTAATATTGCAATCAAAATCCAAAATCGATTGATGCAAGCAAAGTTAGTCAACGATACCTTGTACTGTATTTGTCATGTAATGATCTTGAGTTGCGTGACTGTCCAATTTTGTCACATATTGTTAGAACATTCTAAGAACAACTGAATACATAAATCATACAGCTGGGAAATTTGCTTCAATGAAAACAACAAATATTCAAGTAAATATTCCCCAGAGAAAATAAAACTCAGCAAGGCATTTTAAGAACAAAACAGCAACCATTTAAAAATCACTAATTCAGGAATGAAAGGAATTTGGAGTGAAAGAATGGTGATGACTTAATAGTTGAGACAATCTTTAAGCTTTGTGGTGTGTGCAGAAGGGCATGTAATTTTCCTTATTTTGTTGCTTTTAGGAAAATGGTGTCATGTTGAAAGATACGATGTACCAGAAGATCATTTTCAAGCCCTTTTGGCGGATATGCCTAACGCGTTTATCAACAGCGCAAGAGATAAAAGACACTTCACCCCCCTGTATGGAAAGAAATTTCCAGAGCCTTGCACTTCTGAAGCTATGAAATCTAGGACGTAGTTGCCACCGTAGGAGAACGAAGTGGAGTGACATTATGTTTAAAGAAGACTTACCTTGGGGACAAAGAGGTGTCTAAATATACTAAGGAAGTTGGCAGAACAGCATTGGAGAAAGCCAAGGCAAGAGCACACGGCCAGACAGCAAACATGGCACCAACATTGCAAGTCCAAATTGTAGTTGGTGGTGGTGAAGGAAGGACAAAAAGAGAATTGAACTAATCTGGTGGCCTGAAATGTTCTCTACCTGCAAGCACAGCAAACTAACTCTGTGATTGTACGTTTCCAGAGCGAATTTGTGAAAACATTATATTTCCAACAAAAAATAAATAAAACCAAGTCACGGGGGTGACTGTTATGCTAGTATTACACCACTGTTGTACATCTTTGAAAAAAAATAGTTTTCTATGACTGGCTTTACATAACAGTTTCAATTGTTCATAAGGTAATGCACTCTCAAATAAGAAAATGCTCAGATAAAGGCAGAACCGATTATTATATGACTGTGTGTACTGTTCTAAAAGGTTACATTCTGCCCTCAGATAACAACAACTCAAAATTACATGAGCTGGCCACACAAAAAAGACAGAAGCGAGAGTTATATGATTGTGTCAACTGTTCTAAAAGGTTACATTCTGTCCTCAGATAACAACAACTCAAAATTGCGTGAGCTGACCACCCAAAAAAGACAGAACCAAGTGTCATATGAGGGTGTGTACTGTTCTAAAAGGTTACATTCTGCCATTAGATAACAACAACTCAAAATTGCACGAGCTGATCACCCAAAAAGACAGAACCAAGTGTTATATGATTGTGTGTACTGTTCTAGAAGGTTACATTCTGCTCTTAGATAACAACAACTCAAAATTGCATGAGCTGACCACCCAAACAAGACAGAGCCGAGTGTTATATGATTGTGTGTACTGTTCTAAAAGGTTACATTCTGCCCTCAGATAACAACAACTCAAAACTACATGAGCTGACCCTCCAAAAAAGACAGAACTGAGTCTTATATGATTGTGTGAACTGTTCTAAAAGGTTACATTCTGCCCTCAGATAACAACAACTCAAAATTACATGAGCTGACCACCCAAAAAAGACAGAACCGAGTGTTACAGAATGTTATGTGTATCTTCTAAATAGTCAAAATTGTCAAATTGAGCTCACTTAGCATGAGAAAGACAAGTTACAGGTATTCATTAATTGATGATCAATACGAAATCAGCTACACACTCCAATTTAGAATTTGCAACATAAGATTTTTTCAGTGCAAGTCCATGTTGCAGAATTGCCACTGAAAGTTTTTGATGCATGAAGAACCTTTTTCAAGGAAATCTTTTGCAGCCAAAATTACTCCAATTCCACAGCTTCCAGTTCCAATCATCTTTGAGTCTACAGGGGCTTGTGATGGCATTCCAAAGCGTTTAAAGTTATTACACTTCTGCCAGAAATGAGTTTTGAGGCTTGGATGGGATGGATGCATTTCAGCAAGCAAGTCTAGCAATAATTGTTTGACAACAGGAAGTACTGTAAGTGGGACTGCAGATGCTAGCCCGTCATCAAAATACATGTTCATACTTGCCAGATCAACACAAACTAGACCCCAGTGGTTTGGCCTATGGACTGGTAGCAAGATTTGTTTCAGACTGCAGAAACTTTTCAATTTGGATGCTTCCTTTGTCAGCTTAGCTTTTTTGAATGCTTTCTTACTAGACTTCATCCATGTGGCCCCATGCCCCACCGGGGGCAATAAGGACTAGAGAGAGACTTCATCCATTCATAGACGCTGAAGGGAAATACAGAGTGTCATCCTTTTTATTTGCTCTGGCCTCTTCAATGAACATGGCTATGGATATATGTATGGCAAAGCTAGCAATGTCCCTCTCCTCTACAAGATCTGAGAAAGAAGTGACATCAATACTTTTGTTTCCATGCCTCAGGATTAAAGTGGAAGCTGAATGATGCCAAAGAAGATGCCCTACATCTTCTAAAGAGCATTTCATACTGGCCAGCTAATTTGCTTCAGAAGATACTTTGCGGTTGGTAATTGCTACTGTGCAAAACTTCCCTAGGGAAGGCCAACCCTTCTTCCGAGAATTGTCCTATCCCTGTGATTTTGACACCAGAGGGATTTGTCCCATTTCTCTTCTCGGTGGCAAGAAGTGTTTGAGCTCTATCAACGATACTTTCACAAGGGCGCACATCCAAATCAAATGGATTATCTAAAGGCAAGTCAAAAACTGGATGCAGAACTGTTGTCAAGTACACGACATTGAGACTGGTGGTAGCAAACTGTATAGTGCTGCTACTTCAGCCCTTGTTGTTGCCTTAGCCATCGAAATACGCATGCCAGAATGACACTCCTCTTTCATGCCTGCAACATCTGGTGAGACAGGTCCAGTGACTGATGATTCATCTGAACTTTAAACTTTGCATGTTGAGATACAAAATGACACTCCTCTTTCGTATCAGTAATATCTGGAGAGACAGGTCCAATGACCAATGATTCATCTGACAGAGAGTCGTGTGAGTCTTTACACAGTTTTGCATGTTTAGAGGCAGGTTTTGCAGCCCTAGTAGTGAGTGCATCAATTTCCACTTTAGCTCTAGCAGGATTGCCCCTCCTCATCATTTGTCAGGCTCTTGGTGTACTGGACTTCCCAGTGGTGATGATTGTACTCCAGTACATTTGATGACACTTCCTTACTGATGCTGGTTCCATGGTCTTCACTATAAGTATAAGAAAGGAAGTCACCTCCAAACATTTGTTTGAAAAGGTCACTGATCTTCAAAATCCACAATTAATGTAAATGGTTTTGCCCTATTTTGAAGTATAGGCTGATTACTAGCATACTTTGTATACAATATTATTGAAGTTTATAAAGCAGATAGCAGGAATGTTATGGTAATGAGACATTTAAAAATTGCACCGTAACCAGGATAAGACATGTTGTAAATCTGAAAGACGTTCTCTGGTTAAAAATTTGGTTAAAATATAAGCTTTCGGCTATCTATCTATAGCCTTTAACGAATAAAAAATGTAAGAAGCGCGAATAAAATATATACAAAAAGGGGTGTGAAAAATTCAATGCGGGTGAGAACTAACTAAAATATGAATAAGAATGATCTAAAACTTACAATAAAATAGAGTATTGCCTAGGTAACGGTTTAGAATTATTGTCCGCGTTAACAGTATTGGCGGTATGCCAAGATTCCAAAGTTTTTCTAACGCGGTAGTTGCCTTTGTCGATTACGCATGCATTATTAAAGTCAATAGAGTGATCGTTCTTCCATGCATGGTTGGCAATGTTTGACCCTTTCGCGCAATTTTTTAAGTTTCTTTGATGTTCTTTTTTCCGCGTTAAAAAGCATCTTCCAGTTTCGCCAATGTAACTCCACGGACAGTCCGAGCACGGAATTTTGTAGACAACATTGCATTGTTGGTCCAAGGGCTGTCTTGTTTTTGGAGATCGAAATTCTTGCTGAAGGGTTTTAAGTGGTTTGGTGACGACTCGAATTTCTTGTTTGCGTAATAATCTCATGAGGGGCTCTGTCAAGCCGCTAATGTATGGAAGGCACGCAAATCCATGGGGTGTATTCTGTGGGTCAGCCCAACTAAAGAACATTGCTACCAATTCTTCTGGTGGTGGTACAGTTGGTGATGGTGGCTTCTTTCTATTTTTAGAAATATTAGAGATGACTGAGGACGGGTAGCCATTGGCTTTTAGTGCATCTGTGACATGGTTGGTCTCGCGTGATTTTCCTTCGTTAGTGCTTGGGAGATTAGACGCCCGGAATAGCAGGGTAGAGGCCGTGCTGATCTTGTGTTTTCTCTCATGATGCGAGGAGAAGTCTAGATATCTATCAGTATGGGTTGGTTTTCGATAAACATCAATGACAGCAACACCATTTTTTCTTGAAACTAAGGTGTCAAGGAAGGCAATTTGTCCATTGCATGGAAGAATTGAAGAATTGAAGAATTGTCCATTGCATGGAAGAACGATCACTCTATTGACTTTAATAATGCATGCGTAATCGACAAAGGCAACTACCGCGTTAGAAAAACTTTGGAATCTTGGCATACCGCCAATACTGTTAACGCGGACAATAATTCTAAACCGTTACCTAGGCAATACTCTATTTTATTGTAATTTTTAGATCATTCTTATTCATATTTTAGTTAGTTCTCACCCGCATTGAATTTTTCACACCCCTTTTTGTATATATTTTATTCGCGCTTCTTACATTTTTTATTCATTAAAGGCTATAGATAGATAGCCGAAAGCTTATATTTTAACCAAATTTTTAACCAGAGAACGTCTTTCAGATTTACAACAGGTAATGAGACAGTTAAAATTAATCTTTTCAAAGATTATCAGTTCATTGTATCAAATTGTACTGCATTGAGTTCTGGATGCATGTTAATGTGTTATGTTTGTTACCTTCCAATGTTTGCTTTTGATCTTAGGCAGTCCAAACAGGCTTCATCTGCATCAGCCCCATGAGATGTGCATGCCTGTAAATTAGTGACACAACAAAGACCTTCAAGTGCAAACTATGCTATAAGCATGAAGTAATGTAAATATATGCTATCACCTCAATCTTTTACAGTACGTGGACGTATTTGCAATTAACAAAATCATGAAAATACATGTAACTTCAAAAATAATGCTTCCTTACTTTGGCTTCGATTTTTGCTGCAACAGTTAGCTACTAGTCACTAGACTTACATTATTGTCAGCGTATCATATTGATCTGCTTAGTATATGTACCTGTTTAGATGTACACTTTTTTTGCTCAGCCAGTGATCTGATATCTTACTTGTTGGTCATATTAGTAGGCAACACCATCAATTAACAGTGTTTTCTGACACCTTATTGAGCACTTGGACTACCAGTATTTCACTGTTAAATAAATTGAAATTATTAATTTTACCCTTATGGCATCACAAAATGCACAACATTCTGTATCACATGTAGCCTTTTCCACCAAGAACAAAGTCCTCATCATCTTTTTTGATCAGCAGAAGCAACAGAGCCTTGTAGTCTAGAGTCACTTCAATAAAGAAAAGCATAAAAACGTTAAAAATGTTGTAGTAAGCGTGGCAATTTAAAGGACAAAACTGTCATTTTTCTAACCAATGGACCACATCAAGTGACTAGTCCTTTACCCTTCTGTAGTTTTACAAGACCAGATCGACACATAAATTATTGTCTAAGGGTTACTGCAGTCATTTTTACTGCTTTTCTCAGTCTAGAGTGTAACCAGGGTCACTTACAGTTAAAAGTATACAAATAAATTCTTTGCTTACTTTTAGGATAAACTAATAACAATTGATATTAATAACTATGTTACACGCTGGTGATCCAATGCATTTTTTTAATATATAAAACCGTTTCTAATAATATAATATGATGCTGGGTGTACATATGTCATGGTTCAAATTTTACTTTGGTTTGGAAATTTCCAAACCAGTTTAATTTTATTTTCCTTTATACATGGTAGCAACTTAAGTTGAAAAATATTTGGAGACTGTACCTGTAAACTTGATGTTCTACATTTTGCCATCCACTTGAATACCATGTTTTTTTATGTGGTTCTTTTGGCTATTCAGATTTCTGAAAAGCTGTTTTAGATTTGCTCTAATTCAGGAGAAAAACAATAAAGTAGTTAAAAACAACTAACAAGCATTTTCAATTTGTAAGTTATGCACCTTGTATGATTTAATACAGCAATTAACAATAATCAAATGTGATCCTTAAAGGAAAAAAGTATAGAAAAGGAATTGTAGGTGTGTCAATCTATAGACAAAAAATAGATTCCCCTGATGAAATTAAGTATTTTAATCCAGGGGTAGCTTAAAAACACTGAAACCATAAGCTTTGAATGCAATATCTAACTTCCATATTCTAAAATAAAAATCATTACTGTATTTGAACTAATACAATTTGAGATCTGTCATATTTATATATTCAAAAAAGCATGTAATTTATATATACTGACCTTTTCTCTGTACAATTAGCAATAGCAAGAGGATAGATAGGGCACTTTCAGAGCTCTTGTTGGCAAAATCAATAGGTGCAACACCTAAAGCAACTTGGTCTTTGCCTTAAGAAAATAAGGTAGATATTAAGAAATATACAAAGTGAATTAAAGTAGTGAGGATATAAAACAGTTAATGAGCCATGAAATACAATAGCTATACCAAGAAGCAAAACAAAGGAGCATGCAATATTTAACTGCCTGTGTTGCATTTAATGTTTCATTTTTCAGGTATTTAAAATAGCTTACTTTCCCGAGTACATAGTAGCAAGGTCACATGTTCAGATCTCCTATTGTAAGGACAAAGTTCAGTAATAATTTGATATCCTAAGCTGTGCCACAGTGCATAGTAAAGTTCAAGTGCAATTATTTTCTTCCCACGCTCGTCGCCCTTTCTTCCTACAACTGTTTTTCTCTGTGTCAAACATGCAGTGTCTCTGTATGAATTTTTAGTACAGTTTACATGGGAATTTCCGTTACAAAATTTCCACATTATAACTTTTATCTATCCAGGAAAAGTGCACAAATTGCAGTCAAACATTTGAGTACCTCTAAGAGGCCGCCCATCAAGTTTAATGTTGAATTCCATTTCTTTGCTGTCACATGCATGCAGCCGTTGCTCTCGTATGGCCCACACAAGAATTGATTGAAGTTCCACATCACAAGCTTCAAAATCCACATGTTTAACTTTAGAAATATTCAGTGTTCTTCTCACTACAGAGAAGGCAAGTTTCTTAACAGCTTTAATTTCATTTTTGGTCAAAACGACTGGTGAATCATCAGATCTCTAAAGAGATGAAAGACAAATAATTTCAAGCAGTCAGAGTTTGTAAGCACTAAGATATTGTGAAAATAAATCTTGAAGACAACCACAAGTCAAGTGTCAAGAAACACATGCACAAGTATCCACAACAAAAATGATCAATTTATAAGCAATATTAGATATTGCAAGTTTTTTTGAAAACCCAATTCAGGCATTGGTGCAAGAAGCATGTAATTATCAGTTCTGCCATGGACATCTTGGGGTGATAAAAAAAAAACTGTAAACAGTGGATATGTCATTTTCAAAAACTTTTCAAACAAAATAATGTCCACAATAACGTTGTCTACTAAAGCACCATTTCTGTATTTGAGTGGTTATGTAAACATTAACCACCGAGATATGTTGTTAATTTTGCTTATGAAATACACTGAAATCTGTATTTAGCTGACCACACATTAAGCAAAGATGCCATATTAACAGAGTGTCAGTGAGTCCTATACTTAGCTTCTCATATTTTCTGTGAAACAAATCTTTATGAAGACAACACCAATTAAATGGACAACAGCAAGGGGCACATGGCCTTTTTATGACTGTAGTGTGAATCAATCACAAAATTAATAGATTTTTTGTATATGTAAAATAATATTGTAGGTCATGATTTTTACTCCAATTAAAATAACTTGGTAGGTGGCAGCTAATTTAAATATTTCCAAAACAAATAGAATTTTCAATTAAAATTTAAAAAAATTTAGCCACTGAAACAAAACACACAATCAAATTTAACAACATAAGTCACTTGTGGTAAAAATAAATAAAAAATTACATCTTTCAGTTGTTTTACTTTCCCCACTTTTTCCAAGTTGGTTCAAATTCAGCGGTGTCTGCCAGGCAGAATCTGGAAGTTTTGTTTGTAGCTTAAAATACAGTAGCACCCACTCAGGGACTCTCGTGCTCTTTAAGATGCGGTGGTATGTTTCAGAAGAAAGAAGCTCAGAAAGGCCTCTTTTACTCCCCTTCGCTTCCATCACCATGTCAACAATATCTGAGATAGTATCCGTGACCTCTGATTTCTCGGCATCACCAAAAATGAAGACGTTCCCCAGTACACAAGAAATAGATTCGCCATATTTTTTCACACACATTGCTGAGTGATGCCTTCACTTCCCTGCACTTTTTCAGTACTTTTGTTTTTCTGGTTGTTGATCCAAGATTCGGGCTGTTGTGGATCTCCTCGATAGAACTGAAGCTTGCTTCAGATGGGGATGGCATCGAGGAACAACTAGAGTCTGGAGATGATGATAACAGTAAACTTTGAAATTCTGACTCGAGGTCGGCGATCCTTGTTCGTAATGCTTGTAATTGAAGCTCAAGGGACTCTATGAAAACTTTTTTCTCTGCTAATTCGACAATGAGCTGGGCTGCTATAGGAGGTTTTGCACCAAAATCGGCATCCTTCACCTTCTGTGGCTCCAAATCGATCGAATTGACCAGTTGGATAATGGACTGAAAAACAAGAGGCCTTAGAAGGCTATCCAACGGAACCTCTCTTTGACGCAAAAGTCCAAGACAGAGACCAAATGTGGAAACCACGTATAATTTAGTCAGACACCTCATGTAGTTCTTGTACGCTGCAATACACTCTGATCTTGCAAGACGAATTTCCCGCGCAGCGACAAATTTTCTGATTTCATCCGGGAATAGCTTGGATATGCTTGTAGCAAAATCCACGAGTCGACCAGAGCATGAGCTAAATATTCCTTTCGACAAAATATACCACTTCCTTTAAGGGTCAAGAGAAGGGCCTTCCACCCTCGATAGACTTGAAATGTCGAGCGAAGGCAAGTCTGACAATGGTTCCTCCTCCATGAGAATGGCCCATTGAATGTATTACAAATCGAATTCATGGCACTTTTCAAACTTG
>CAXHUQ010000166.1:66700-87200 GCA_964020085.1 Micromussa lordhowensis
GTCTATTAAAGGGTCTGAGACCCCATACAAGATAGACCACCCTACTAACTAATATATTAATTCCAGTGGGAGGCTACAACAACAGCAACAACAGGTATGGGGTAGAGGAAAGGGCCAGAAAGACAGGCCCTTCCATTTATTGACAACAAAAATTGCCTAAGCAGAACTAATAATAACTAGCCACAAAGGGGGGGGGGGGGAGGGGGGAGGGAAAGCAGCTACATAAAGCACATGTTCGAGTTTGAGCAGCATAAAACAGTTCTACAGTGCAGACTCTGGCAAACCATGCCCAGACTTCCCTCCTCCCCCAGAGTTAAATGTAAATAAAATTAATATTATTTCTACTATAATTACACTACAATAGGAAAGTATATAATACACAGCTACAGCTACAATGGGAAGCCCAGTCCAATAGATAATTAAATAAGTGCTATAGGAATACGGTAATAAATAGGATTACTAATATAAATAAGATAAGATAATAAGTGAGAAATCACAGACTTCTGATCAGGATATCCCTAACAGTTCTCTTAAAAATTTTAATACTAGGTGCCCGACGAACTGAGTGTGGCAGGGAATTCCACATGTCTACAATCCTGTTGAAATAGCTTTATTTAAAAGTGTTCGTTCTTGCATAGTTCTTCTTCAGTGTACAATCACCCTTTCTTCGTAGCATGTAATGATCAGAATCTTTGAAAAACTGGACATGGTCGGATAAGTCAATCTCTATATGGCCATTCAAGGCTTTATACAGGAATAAAACATCAAATAAACACCTTCTTTGTTCTAAGGATAATAAATTAAGTTTTCTCTTCGTTGCTGGTATTCATCAGTGGTCTTCAGAATTAGCTTAGTTGCTCTTCGCTGAATTTGTTCCAACTTCATTATATTACTTGCTTGATACGGGGACCACACCACAGAGCAAAACTCCAGTTGAGACCTTACTAAAGCAAGGTAAAGGGTTCTTTGAGTAGAAACATCTTTAAGTCCTCTACAAGTTCTTTTAATGAGTCCCAGGATTTTATTGGCCTTGCTTGTTATCTTATCAATGTGGTTGTTCCAAGAGAGATTGCAGTTTGTAACCAGTCCAAGATCACAGAATTCAGATGTTGACTCCAGAGTGCAATTATTGAGATGTAGGTCAGAGAGAAGGGGAGATCTTTTTTTGCAGATTCCCATTACCTTACATTTCTTCACATTGAACTCCATACGGTTTTGTAGACTCCATCTGTAGATGCTATCAATATCAGACTAAAATAGAGAATGATCGGCTGGGCAATTTA
Source organism: Micromussa lordhowensis (assembly GCA_964020085.1). Classification (NCBI taxonomy): domain Eukaryota; kingdom Metazoa; phylum Cnidaria; class Anthozoa; order Scleractinia; family Lobophylliidae; genus Micromussa; species Micromussa lordhowensis. Next base: position 67,984 of record CAXHUQ010000166.1, read on the forward strand.
TCACCCTTGATGTTTTGCAGTCGTCAGCATATGATGACACAGTGTTCCCTGGGGTAACAACTTCTGGCAGGTCATTGATAAAAATCACAAAAAACAAGGGGCCAAGTAATGAGCCCTGAGGTACACCTGATGGGATAGAGCACCAAGAAGAATTTACTCTGTCGATTACGTCTCTCTGTTCTCTGTTGCTGAGGTAATCTTGGTACCAGTTCAAAAGTGCAACAGAAATACCAAAATTGCACAGTTTCTGCAGTAGTACATCATGCGCTACTCTGTCGAAGGCCTTTGCGAAATCTAGGAATATAATGTCCACCTGTCTGCCTTCATCCAGGGCTTTTGACCATTGATGATGTGAGAGTACTAGTTGGGTAGTGCAAGAGTGACCACTCACGAAACCGTGCTGCCACTTGGTTAGGTACGGAGCCACGTGTGAGTAAATGGCATTATGTACAATTCTCTCTTGGCATTTGGCAGGAATGCTTAATAATGAAATAGGGCGATAGTTCTCAACTTTTTCCTTAGTGTCTGATTTGAAAACAGGAGTGACATTAGCTCTCTTCTATGATACAGGTATTTTTCCAATTTGGAAAGACAAGTTGAAGAGTAGTGTTAAGGGATATGATAGTTCTTAAGCACACTCCTTCAGGACCCCACCAGTTGATTTTGTGCTGTCGAGTTTTGTCAGAATGTCCTTAACTTGATTTCTGGATGTAGAAACTTGCAGTAACAGATCAGGCTGAATTACATCGCAAGGGAATTTCATGTGACCAGGTACTATTTTCGTGAAGACAGTGCTGAAGAATTCATTGAACAGATGCACTTTCTCAGTTGGATTCTTGGCAGACTTGCCCACTCTAGAGTATGTGACAACTTCTGGCATTCTCTTTGACTTTGACTTGATCGAATGGTAGGTCCAGAACTTTTTTGGATTACTTTTCAACTTATCTGCCAAGGACTTCAAATATTTACAATATTTGGAAGAAATGAGTTTATTAGTTTCTTTCCTTAAGAGCTTGAAATTGGAGGTGAGCTCTGTTGAGGGATTATTCTTCAGTCTCTTCCATAGTGCTTTCTTTTTCCTGACTAACTTCATCACATCCTTATCAATCCAATGTGGTCTGGCTTTTTGTTTTAGCTTCATTGTTGGGATGTGTTGTTCAACGGTAGCGAGCACTTGATCTTGAAAGAAAACTGCACTTGAATCTATGTCATCACTGGATATGAATAAATCCCATGGGACGTGTGGTAGACTACTCCTTAGGCCATCAAAGTCAGCTTTATTATAACAGTAGAGTTTTCTTGTAGTGTTATTATTGGGTCTCTTGAATTTACTCTTGATTGAGAAGCAGACAGGAAGATGGTCGGAGTCAAAGGAGTGAGGATAAACTGAAGTGTCTACAATTACCGGTAGTGCATCGATATTTGTCAGAACGAGATCCAGAATGTTGCCAGATGATACGGCGCTTCCAGTGTCACGGTCTTTGAAACGTGTGATATAATGGTTAGTTTGGATGAGAAAATGATCGTTAAATTATCAGCAACGTTTGCCGAGCCAGTGGACCAGTCCACACAAGGAAAGTTGAAATCGCCAGTAATGACCACGTCAGTCAAGCCAGTATTTGCTGTCACGTCAAGAAATTCTTAAAACTTTCCAGAAAGGCTTCTCCAGCATTCGGTGGTCAGTAGAAGACAGAAAATAGTAGATGTTGCGATGCGGAAGTTGTTATCTGGCATGCGACCATTTCGGTGCCAACCTCAAGGTCATAATGGTGTATGCACGGCAATTATAATTTTGTTGCTAGAAGAACACCGCCGCCACGACCGCGTCTATCGCGTCAAAAAGTGTTGTATCCATCGAGTTGGAGTTCCCTGTCATCACAGTTCTTGTCGAGCCACGTCTCAGTCAGGGCAATAATATCAAAATTGTCCATTAACAAAAGAGTTCGTAGGTCATTATCTTGTAGCGGATGCTGTGCACATTTAGCAATAAGCACTTGACACAGTCATTGGATGGGCGGGCATTTTTATGACGGGTCGCTGAAAATGCTGATGAGATTCCGTTCTCGCCCGCAGAAGATATTATTGAGGTTCTGGAATTTTCGTCGGCCGAGTTGGCAGGTTGAAAGGAGGAGTCCGAAAAATTAAAAGGCGAAGCACAAACGATTCCATCACAAAACCATTGCTCATCAAAAGAGCTTAAATCGATGTATGTTCTCAAATCCATAGTGATGCACTTCAAATGAAACCATTCACCACATCCGTCGCACATGATGCATTTCTGATTTGAGCGAACAAGTTTCGCACAAACATCGCAGGGGAACTTCCAAGCAGGCTTGCGAGTTGAATTCTGGCAGCTCGTCAAGTGGCCAATCGAGGTACACACAGTATCAGGACCTGGGTTGATTTCCACGTCGCCACTGATTGCAATCCTAGTTAAGGTGGAACTAGCATCATGGTTTAGATAAAGCGACACTCAAGCAGAGAGATATCTTCTTCCACGTGGTCCATGTGGTCCATGGAGACTTCGCATAGAAATTTGAAGTTTTCTCTGATATACCAGGCACGATTTACGGAGAGGATTTCAGGGTAAGGGTTATCTAAAACAAAACACTTTCAAATATGGCCGTCGACTTGTAACAAATTTGGCATTGTTACCCATTACCATGGCAATGGATAGTCGACCATCCTGGGCTACCGTATTGTGCTTTTTGCTATTTAGGCTTCACTGAGAGACTCCAGCCTTACATTCCAACAACCTTACAGCCCTACAGCCTAACAACCCTACAGCATTTACAACCTCATAGCCTTACCACCCTGCAGCCTTACATCCCTACAGCCTTACATCCCTACAACCATACAACCCTACAGCCATACAACCTTACAGCCATACAACCTTACAGCCTTGCATCCCTACAGCCATACAACCTTACAGCCATACAACCCTACAGCCTTACAACCCGACAGCCTTACATCCCTACAGCCATACAACCTTTCAGCCATACAACCTTACAGCCTTACAACCTTACAGCCTTCCATCCCTACAGCCATACAACCACACAGCCTTACAACCCTACAGCCTTACATCCCTACAGCCTTACAACCTTACAGCCATACAACCTTACAGCCTTACATCCCTACAGCCTTGCAACCCGACGTCCTTACATCCCATCATTTCAGGGTAAGGGTTATCTAAAACAAAACACTTTCAAATATGGCCGTCGACTTGTAACAAATTTGGCATTGTTACCCATTACCATGGCAATGGATAGTCGACCATCCTGGGCTACCGTATTGTGCTTTTTGCCATTTAGACTCCAGCCTTACATTCCAACAACCTTACAGCCCTACAGCCTAACAACCCTACAGCATTTACAACCTTATAGCCTTACCACCCTGCAGCCTTACATCCCTACAGCCTTACATCCCTACAACCATACAACCCTACAGCCATACAACCTTACAGCCATACAACCTTACAGCCTTGCATCCCTACAGCCATACAACCTTACAGCCATACAACCTTACAGCCATACAACCCTACAGCCTTACAACCCGACAGCCTTACATCCCTACAGCCATACAACCTTACAGCCATACAACCTTACAGCCTTACAACCTTACAGCCTTCCATCCCTACAGCCATACAACCATATAGCCTTACAACCCTACAGCCTTACATCCCTACAGCCTTACAACCCTACAGCCATACAACCTTACAGCCTTACATCCATACAGCCTTGCAACCCGACATCCTTACATCCCTACAGCCTTCCACCCCTACAGCCATACAACCCGACAGCCTTACATCCCTACAGCGATACAACACTTCAGCCATACAACCTTAACAGCCTTACAACTTTACAACCTTACAACCCTACAGCCTTACTTCCCTACAGCCTTATATCCCTACAGCAATACAGCGCTACAGTCGTACAGCCTTACAACCTTGCAGCCATACAAGCCTACAGCATTACAACCCGACAGCCTTACATCCCTACAGCCTTACATTCCTACAGCCATACAACCCGACAGCCTTACATCCCTACAGCGATACAACTCTTCAGCCATACAACCTTAACAGCCTTACAACCTTACAACCTTACAACCTTACAACCCTACAGCCTTACTTCCCTACAGCCTTATATCCCTACAGCAATACAGCGCTACAGCCGTACAGCCTTACAGCCATACAACCCTACAGGCTTACAACCTTACAGCCTTACTTCCCTACAGCCATACAACCTTACAGCCTTACATCTCAACAGCCTTATAACCCTACAGCCATACATCCCCACAGCCTTACAGCGTTACATCCTTTCCTACAGCCTTGCATCCTTACAGCTTTACAACCTACAGCCTTGGCACTCTGACAAAAGCCTTATACACTTGCAACCTTGTCGGGCAACCTTGAATTTTCTTTTTTCGCTCTTTTATGTAGTACTTATCTCGAAAACATTTTTTATTTCTAGTTTTGCTTATTTAACATCAGTGCAGAAAATTTTATTGCTAGTGAAAATTAGAATGTGGAATTCCGTAGTAAGTATTTTTCGTACCGTCAGTAATCCAAGGTATTCAAATTACCCCAAGTAGTATTTGAAGGGGTTTGCTGATGGTTGAAATCAAAGATCACTGAAGATTTCCGAAACAGAAATAAGGTACAAAAGAAATAAGGTATAAAGCGCGTGGCTGCCATCGAGCAACATATTTTAGATACAATTACTTTTGATACCTTTGACAAAAAAAATTTAACCCTTTCATCGCTTGCCCACTAGCATTCTTTTCTCCAGATATATATCATTACAGAAAATGGCAAGGTATTTAAATTGATCAGGGTTTGTCAACATTTTGGAACTACTATCTGTTTTCTGCTATCACTGGATAGAAAAAGAATAGCACCAGGACGCACACAGTAATGTAATGCCAACGTGTTACTCTTTATTATATTTTATCTCAAATTTACTGAGTATCTGCAGTATCTTGCTTTCGGTAGTGAGGAAAACAGTAACAGGTGTCCAACTTTGCCTCACACCTGCAGTGCACCCCCTGGCCACACTGCTTAATGGTGCACTACTGCCAATCACCATCCTGGTTTTGTCTGCAGAGAGGACATTTGTTCTTGTCCCTTCTCGACACCACCATTTCCTGGTTTTCAAACTGAGCAGGACTTACTTGGACCTTCATCATTTCACTAGCAGCTAAAGGAAAGTTAAGAGTCAAGTATAAATTACTTTTTCACTGTTCAAAAAACAATCTTCAAACCATCTATCAATAAAACTTTAGTCCGCCTAACCACCCACGCACAACTCCCTCACTCATCCATCTGTCCATCCATCCGCAATGAACGGGATGGATGAATATACTGAATAGATTGTAAGGTACACATTTCCGCACATCCAGCTATGCAATTGTTTATGCCAAGCAGACTTATTCTCAGCTGAGATTGGAAGCAACACTTACACATTATAATCGTGTAACACTTAAGGGCTTGTGTTCGAAAAGAAGAGACGCCCTGGGTACGAAGTATGAGACGAAAGGAGCCTTATACTCACCCAATATACACATCGAAGCATAAAAGCTCTCGAGCTCGCATCCATTTTTTAAAGGCCAAATAAGAAACTCCCCTGTCTGTGGATAACTTATTTCATGTGTGAATATCCGCCGGAGTGTAATTGGATACACTAATCAGTTAACTCCTCTTTCTCCCTTACACTTTATTTATTATCTTTTTTTATAATTCGGGGCCAGATTATTGATTGCATCCTGTCTTTAATCAAACTCACCCTTTGTCGCTTTTAGTGCCTCTTTCAAGTCATTTATTTTGCTTTCCCTCTTCTTCACCAATTCTTGGAACTTCTCTCTTTCCTCTTTCTCTTCTAATGCTCTTGCCTTTAATTCTCGGTTTTTCAATTCTAACCTGTCCATCTCTGCTTGATAGTCTGCTTTCATCCCCTCCAATGATTTTTCCAGTTGTTGCTTTTGCCTTCTCATTTCTTCCAAATCTGACAGAGTGAAAAACATAGACCTTCCTTGAGCCATTATCATGACCTTACAAATAATACTGACAATGGGAAATTAGTACAAAAGCCATGTAAACCTGCGTGTTGTGCATGGACTAAAAGAACAGTTAACATTGGGTTGCCTGATAATGTGCCCGCAGGGACCTGCGAGTCACGTATTACTAGTGTTTTCTTTATCACCATGGATGAAAAGTATTTCTAAAAGAAATTTGAGACAAATTTACCTGTGGCCTCTGACGACAGGTTCACCTCCTGAGAATAGCTGACTTCCATCTTCTCCTCCTGTTGCTAAAGTTAAAATAAAAAAAGTGGTTGGTGTAGAGGATAATATAATACATATAATATAGGGTTGTCACCGACACAAATACATATCTGCTAAAGATCATTTAAATGGCAATGAAATTTAATTTGCCCCCTTACAAATTACAGTACTGCTTGTAAATATGAGCCATTAACAATGTTGCAAATGTTTCTGCCACTTCTTGTTTCAAGTTAACATTTTGGCCTATTCTTGAAGGAATACAATGACATAACGGTGTATCCTTTACAATTACTCATTTCTAGAAATGATAGATAGTCACCGTAATTCTCTGCACTTCAAATATGTGGAACTTTATGTATTCACTTTCCGAATTAATAAAAATCTTTCTTTACCTCTGTCTAGCTGGTCTAAAGTTGACAGGTCAAAGAGAGACCTCTTTACCATCACGCAACTCTTCAAGCGCTTTCTGTTAGATGATGGCGACAAAAACCTTTGTTCAGTTGTCCTTAATCCTGATTTGGAATAAAGTGAACACCATAAGTACATCGGTTCTAATATTTACATGAACTGGAAAATCACAAGACCCCCTCCACCCCCTTCTGATTATGCATTTTGTGCAGATAGAATGAACCAATTGCGATATATCAAAACTCAGCTTAAAGCAATAGACCTCAGCAAGAGGCTCTGGAGATTAACTGCAGAATTAGTGGATTTTATTCCCCAGAGTGGCATATTGAGATCTATTGTTTTAGGCTGAATTTTAACATATCAAAATTGGTCTATTACAGTAATTTTTCGTGCAACAACTAAAATACTTATTCCCATAACCCTTGTTTCTAAAATTCCAAAACCATACCCAGTCCGTACGCTTGCACAGATGTCCTTAAGTCGTGTGCCTTAATGGGAGTAATGTCATTATCTAAACACCTTTCTTGGAAGGGTTCCGCTCTGATGGCGAGCACCCTTTCTTGACTGCCATCTCCAGACAATTTAGATGTTGTACAGTCAGTTTGTAGAAACTGAAGATTCTGCAAAGCAGAAATAACTACAATGAACCATATATAGATTAATACATTAATTCTTAAGACATAAGGAAATATCATTAAAAACTACGCATCCATAATAATAAAACGATCTCTTGGCAACTTCAGTTTTTACGGCAGGTAGATGAAGCAGATCACGTTGTCTAGTCGCGCGCGAGTGAATCTTGCTGTTAAAAGTAAAGTAGCCATCAAAATATTGAGGGCAACGCCCTTCAATGCACTTCTTTACCAGCTGAAAAACATGTTCACGACGTCTTTCTGCAAGCGCCGGCCACTTGAGAATGTCCATTGCAGGGCTACTGCGAGATGTTTTGGCAACAATTCTACCCGCTCTCTTCTGCAATGCCTCTAAGGCCTGACTATTTCCCTCACCGCAGCAACCCCACAGAGTATCACAGTACTCTAGAATTGGTCTAATTAAAGAGATATATACGACATTTGCACTATGAGTTGTCAGATTATCGCGAAGGCGGCCTAACATACCTACACGCTTGCCAGCCTTAGAAATCACTTTCCTAATGTGACTCTCCCAGCTAAGGCATTCATCAAAAACGACGCCTAGATAGGTGAACTCATGAACCCTCTCAATTTGTTTTCCATCAATGCATATATTGAAAGATTTTTCCCTGGCAAGCCTAGGAGCGGTCCCAAAAAGCATAGCTTCAGTCTTTTTAACATTAATAAAAAGACTATTTCTAAAAAGCCAGCGTTCAATTTTGAGCAGTTCTTCATTGAGTTTCATTTCAATAGTGAAAACTTGGGAGAACGAATAAAACAAAACTGTATCGTCAGCGTACATAAGAATACTGCACTCAGACACCGCTTCCGGTAAATCGTTCACATGTAATATGAATAATAGCGGGCCAAGAATGGACCCTTGAGGTACCCCTATAGACACACCCTCGGGGTTTGATGTCACGCCATGAAACTCAACGACTTGTGTTCGATTTTGCCGGTAATCCGTAAACCACTCGTGCTCAGGGCCACTAACTCCCACTGTTGTTAATTTGTCCAGCAACAAACCATGGTCTACAGTATCAACTGCTTTTCGCAAATCGATAAACACAGCTCCTGTCAGCTGACCTTGATCTATGCCTCTGCGAATGGTAACTGAAAAGCTGAGAGCTGCAAACTCAGTCGAATGACAATTACGAAAACCACATTGATACGGACTCAAAATATTATGCTGCTGCAGATGGTGGTATAGCTGCCTATGTACGGCCCCTTCCAAGATTTTGGAAAGCACGGTGAGTATAGAAATTGGATGGTAGTTATCCATATCCTCAGCATTACCTTTCTTGAACAAAGGAATAACTCGAGCAGCCTTCCAGTCATCAGGAACCCGACCAGACTGCAACGAGGCGTTTATGATGATAGTTAAGGGTTTGGCAACAGCATCCGCCGCGTCTTTCAAAAGTAGAGTAGGGATGTTATGTAAACCTACAGCCTTTCCCACTTTGAAACGACGCAGTTGAGCCCGTATGAACGCCACGGAAACTGTTTAAAACCTAAGTGGCGTGTTCCGGTGAGTAAAAGCCAAGAGTTGTCTCAGGTTGGGGACACCGGAAAAATCTGAAACGCTCATTAAACAAGTTGCCGCACTAGCGAAAAACTTGTTAAAAGCATTTGCTATACACCGCTTATCAGACGTCACAGATCCATTAACACTAATATTAGGGGAAGTCGCTCTTTTCTCTCCGGCAGAATCTTTTTCTATGAATCTATGACTATTCATAACTTTGTGACAAAAACCTCCAGCCGTTCACACACCTGTGCACTGAGAGAGCAAATTGTTCTTTATCGGAAAATAACACGAGGATATACCATGGGGTTAATGTAACCCCCTGGTCCCGGTTGTTCGAAGGTTGCATAATGAACGTTTAATATCCACCGGAAAAATAGCTATCCAGTGGATAAGCGTTGGAAAAGCAAACTACGCTATCAGCTGGATAGTGATTTATCTGGTGGAGAGCGTTATCCACTCTTTGAACAACCGGGGACTGATCTTCAACGATAAATTAATGCAACAGCACTCAATACGGTTTGGATCGGTCAGTCTAGAGACCTCTTTTACAATTCTGTCTGACTTAACCTGAGTATCAGACTTTTCTTTTCTTTTTCACAAGGGCTAGAAAGGCCTGATATTCAGGTTATGTCTGACTAGACTATATAGACCAACTAGAATGACTACCTTTATCGCTGCCATAAGTCCACAAACCCACATTTTGGCGAAACACGTACCCTTTCCTTCTTCACCAAACGCACGCACCACTATTCCAAGGCATTCGTTGAAGGCCTCCCTTCTCTTATTTGAAGACAACCATTGTCCCATAGCAATAACCTTCCCAACAACTGAGGACACTTTGCTGAGTAAGCGATCAAAGATCTGATGCCATAGGGCTGACTGCTCTTGTGTAATAGACCGCTGATGTTTTTAAATGGTACAAATATTATTCTGGACAGCAACCTGACGGGAGACAAAAACAGTTTGGTAAGGGATGGTAATCAGCAGAGCAAAGGACGTGGGATGCCATCCTTATGAAAGAACTTGAGTAAAGTTGATACAAATATCCCAGCGTTATATACATAGCTGTTTTTATAGCTACAGGTATATATCCCAGTAACAAATGTTGGTTACAAAACGTTCTACGTGTACCTCTATTCAATCCGCGTGGGACTGGTGGAGAAGAATACGTCATTCTAATATTATTGTTATTTTATGGTCTGGACCAGGCTGCCTGCGTCTGGACCATGTGCTTGCTCGAAAGTTCATGTTTTTCGCTGAATAAACTTTTTTTAAATGATTCTGTTATGGTTCATAAGTGCCTAATGAGACGGCGCCTGACTATCTCAGTCAAAAATTTACAAGGAGACCAGATCTGCATAACAGAAATACACGAAATAAAAAAGTCTACCGAGATGCCGGTTAACAAGTGGGCAGCGATCGTTCGCATTCCTCTACATCTTTTGGCTTTGAAGGATCATCAACTACAAAACCCATTGTTGTCTCACTGGCAACTTTTCCAACTACCTGTAAACAATATATGTAGCATCTTGTCAAGCACAGTTTTTTTTTTCTCTGATCAACAAATGGATGAAATCCAAAGTAACTAATGCATGGCTCTGCAAAAAATTATTTCAGTAAGTAAGCACAAACTTTATACATTACAGAGTTAAGGAGCACTGTCAAAGATATGGCTACTGAAGTAAGATAATAGCAAGAAGTATTCTGGTAATGATTAAACAGGGCCAAACCTTTTCGGACACAGAGGCAAAGAAATTATTTCTCCATCCTCCAGTGGCTGCCAGGGTGAGCTTGCACGCAGTGGATTTTCCGCTATCTGGCTGTCCCACGGCAGCAGGCAGTGGACATGATCCAGCCAGCATCTGCCACTGTCAAGACAAGGAAAGAGTTATTATATAGATCAATTTAGACAAAAACCTATTGCAACAGTTCTTTCTAGGGTGAAGTGAAATGAAAATTCTAGTTTCTCTGATGGTCTTGGTTGACAATCAGGGCACAAAACCACAGATTATAACAATGCCTTCAGAAGATAACAAGCTGAATACGAAGGGAAACCCCCTACAATAACTGCCAGGACAGCAGTAACCATTGAGCCCAGTTTACCTCTAGTAATCACCTACATGAAAGGACGACTGACAATAAGCACATAAAATATGTCATGCCTTTGTTATTAGTACTCACCTTGTCATAATGAGCAATAATTGAGCTCATGGCAACTGTAAAAATGTTGGCAGGAAGTTGCCATTTATTTCGGTCTCAGCATCTAAACTTTCTTGAGGTATACTGCAGTCACAAAGTACCTCTTGTAAACAATGCTTCAAGTTGTCATCTTTTGACATGGCACTTAACATATTCCCTCACAGAAAATGGCACGCAAGGTCAAAGTAATAAGTTGTTAGGGGAAGGTGTACAACTGCAATTCTATCTTTCTTTGCAACATTAGCACTGGTGTCATTGACTAGGTTTCCTATCCAGCACAGGCCATGGTCACAGGGAGCATCTAAATGGCCCCAAGCATCTATGAAAAGGTCATGTTTCAGTACCCAGATTTCTCCGTTTTGAGGACTTGTGTTTTTACCAATCACAGAAACAGCCTTTCGAATTGTGTCAGGAATTTCCACTGCATTTTCCAGCTCTGTCAGAAGTGCATCCAGTTGGGTGCTGGTCATCTGTACTGTAAATCTCTTGAAGAAATCGGTTTCATTGAGAATTGAGACTGGGGAAACCACCCCACCGCGGGCAACCCTTAAGACTGCGTCCGTCAATTTCGCGTTTTCAGCGACTGCTTTCATAGACACTAAATTGTTTAGGTAATTCCCCTGAAATAAAACTGTCAATAGATTTTTGTTCAAACTTTGTCCACGAAATATCTATTTATCACATAAAAACTTTAATTATGAAATAAAAAGGGGGGTGCCCATGCTCGTCAAAGAGCAGCGAGGTATTGAAAATGTCTCATTTTAGCATTATTTAATGCTTATTACAAGAACGCATTCCGCGTTATTATACACTCTTTGTGAGCCCAGACTCATGAAAGCACGCCTCAGACTACAGTCAATACTTGTGTCGGACAAAAATTAACCTTTAAGTTTGACTTTGACAGAAAGTTGAATCCTTGTTAAAGTAATGGAACTAAATTGCTTGGTACGGCTATTAAACTGCAAAACAAAAGACTACAATGCAGCTGCTATTTTCCTTATTTTGATTCAATTTTCACAATACAAATGTGATCAGTCTTTTCTCACACAAAGCTAATGATTAGTTGATTAAAATGACTCGAAAAAAAATTGGAGTGCCCTAGCTTATTAGTGAGCTATAACCATTTTAACTGACAGAACTCAACATCGAGGCAATCCTCCATTTTTTCAATGCGCACGTGCACGAGCGCGCGCTAATGACACCATGAATTATGCGTAGTAAGGGGACGCAATGCAAATGTGAGCAATCACCTTGTGGTGATTCCTTGGTATTGCATTGCGCATCCCTGTTGAGCACGATTTTTTGGGTCATTAGCGCGCGCGTGTGCGATTTTAAAAAGTAAGAGATTTCGCTCAAACTAAGATCGATAGCAGAATAAATGCTCCTTTTCTCTGAAACAAGCATGGTGACTCCCTCTTTTTATTTCCTAGTTTCAATGAGAACAATATCCTTAATAACTGAGAAAATAATCGAGCCTATCACCCGGTGCATCTTTCCCTTCCTTTTCATTGGCCGAGAGCCCACCACGTGACCTACAAATAATTGTCTGCTCATGCGTAGTACCACGCTCTTGTGTGAAAAATGGCCGATCGCTTCCCTGAGCTTTCAGAGAGTGATTTAAATATGAAAGCAAATTTGGTGATCGAATGACAAAACAATTATTAAACTCGGTTCTCGCAAAATATTGTGATTTGTTAGTGTCTCGCAGATCATTATTGGTGCCTCAGCCTTCGGCTTTGGCAAATAATTGATCTGCTCGTTGCTGACAAATCACGATATTTCGCTCAACCTTGTCCAATAATTGTTAATTATTTGTTGGGCACGAAGATTACCAAAAGTAACCTCAATAACCGTATTTGTCAGCATTGTGGCGCGAGAACAAGCACGGTGGCCCCCCACTTTTTACTACGTTTTTAATATCTCCTTGTCCTGTAACAACAGCATACCAAGTTTCATCAGAAATCTATGGCGGGTTCTTTACTAGGGAAAAAATTTAACAATGTTGTAGAAATAAAACACACACTGCCGAGTAATAATGCTATTTTTATAGTATCGTAAGTGCTGGCGACGTGGTATGGTACACCGGGAGTTCAAAGGACAATTCCGGGAAGTCGGAGATAAAAATCAAATGGAACAGAAAGTTCCTTGGAAAAGTTTTCCAAAATTTGTTTATCCCTCGGGAGGTTGTCCTCTAAGTATGTAAATTCTAAATTTTCTGTTTAGCGCTAGTTCTGGCCGCGATCACAGTGAGTTGGACATACCAACCAAAGATGACGGTGACGTGTGTATTTCAAAATAGATCTTCACACCTTTGTCCTTCACAGCTAAATTTGTCAAGAAAACGTTGAGTTCCAGAAAGAGTATTCCCCATGGTGTACTTGTTTGTTTTATAAAAACTGAGATGTCGAAGCATCAGAGTTCTGTTTGCTTCTTTATTTGCAATTTAAACCTCGAAGTCTTTGGAAAATTCCAAACGTGCACAAGTGCAACTTATCTTTCCACACTGGTACAGTAAATCGGAAAATTCTGTTCCATTCGCCCCAGGAAATTTCTGGAAATCACACAGGATTTTTTGGTAGAAAGGAAAGCGCTTAGTGCTTCCAAAAATTGAAATTATTGACTTTTTTGCGACTAAGTTCGAGTGGCAGGGTTTTCTACATTAAAACCCAAAGGAAGTTGAAAACGGATGCTCTCCAGAACTAAGAAACTTCATTTCAAGCCATGCTGTCGGCCTAATAACGACCATATCTACGCCGAAAAATCTAACAAGCAATTGATAAAATGCTATCATCAGCTAAAATGTGTAGCACTCTTTGTTTGGGAGCTGTTTTGCTCCTTTTACTACTAAATCATGCTCAAACAAGTTAAACAACTTACTTCGTATTTCCATCTTTGTGAACTGCTCTAGCAAGGTAACCAGTCATGCGTCCTGCCAACACCGGTGTTAAGAGGCGAAAAGTACAGTTTGAAAGCGGTTGGAACTGAGGTCCTTATTTCATACCGTAGCAGCCATTTTCGATCACAATTCCGTATGCAGACATGTTGCTATGACAAGGAGATCCTTGAAATGATGTAGTGTGCACTGATCTGCAGTAGTCAGTGCAAAAAGGCCCACAGAGGAACCGCCCAGGAAATAACGCTGAAAACAAAGATGCGTTTTTCTGCCCAATGCTGTTAATACACTGATGTGTGTAGAGATAAGATAAGGTTAGTTTGCGACATGCCTGGTTGCGAAATTCACAATCAATCCTGCTTACTGCAAATGTATATACGCCAGCTTTTTATTGCTCATGGATGTTACGTAACATCCATGAGCTTAGGGGGCAATCGGATGGCACTCGATCACTCACTCACTCACTCACTCACTCACTCACTCACTCACTCGATTCTGATTAATTTATTCATTAAACCGGATTAAATCGTTTCTCCCAACCCTTCCCTGCTTAGTATGGTTCTTGTCCTAGGCACTTCGTGGGGTATTTTCAGCAGGTTTTAGCGGGGTACTAGAAAGACGAATTTTTTGTCAGACAACTTGGAGTTCATGCATATGGTGGCTAACGCGGCACGAAGACGGTTTTTGGTTCAACTCGTGGAGTTGTAAAATTGAAATTTGTCAAGCTAAGCAGCTGTAACAAATGGACATGGAAAGAAGCTGTAACAAATGGACATGGAAAGACAAGAAGCATAGCGCTCATCAAATTTATATTGAAAGGTCAAGGTGTTTTTTCATTAGACGTAAACAAAATTCTCCGATTACAAGTCACGCTAAACTCACGCTATGCAAAGAATGTAATCAGATACTCTTTTTTTCGTATATTTGCTGAAGGGCAGGAGAGTCACGTTTCGCAGACAGTGTAAGTAACCGCGTTTTTTTAACCGTTTTTTTTAAAGCGCGGTTTTCAACCGCATACTGCGGTTCTTGTTCTTCCTGATTCGTGACCTGAAGGTTTTGCGTGATCCGTGAAGAACCTGAAATATTAACCGATATTCGTGATTTTACCACACAACTCTACGTGATTTTGAGACACAAGTTCTCCGAATAGTTACAGTGGTCTATCGAGAGTGCCTTAGCCATGCAATATGCAATACGGAGCCTTGATTTAGCCATTCGCGATTTTGCTTCCTACAAACACTGTTTTTAATGTAAGAACAGGTTCTTACTTTCTTATTTTCGTAATTCGGGAAAACGAATTTTTTTTATCCGTGAACCGTGATCCTCTGTATTTTAGGTTCGTGAACCGTGCCAGAGACTTCCCTGTACGACCCTCTTGATATCTAAGCTTTTAATCGGACATTGTAAACAGACCACGAGAAGATGGTAAATTGTTTTTTTGTTAGATTATTTTTTATCAGTGCTGGCCTGATGGGCCGCTTGGCACATATGTAGACTTTGACTTCCACCGTCTGAGTTTCTATTTCAGTGCAGAACGAGTGCTTGTGCCAAACGTTTCCCATGAAAATGACTTGATTTTCATGCGAATGACCGTGCAGGTGACATATATTTTCATACCAATAGTTTCGCTCAAAGACTCGTTTTGCCACAGGGGCAAAAGGAACTTGGCATTGGGCTATTCATCCATGAGCTGCTCAGAGAGCCTTTGATTTAACATAGAGAGAGCAGCGGTTTAAGGTATCATGGGAGGTGGATTTTGACAAAAAGATAGATTTTATGTTTTTTTGCCGTTCCAATTGAGAGGACTGTGATAAATATTTTGCAAAAAAATGAGCAAAAAGGCTTTTTTACTTTTTGAGATACGGAAAGAAACTTTTTTTGAATCTCATTAACCCCTGACGGCCCGATGACAAGTTCCTGTCATCGCCAATTAAAATATTTACCACCGGTTGTCACGTGTAATGCGAATTGCGGTGTAATTTTCATTATACTGCAAACTGATCCGTGCTGACATCTGTCAATGCCTCATCAAATCTTCTTACATGCGGTGATTTTTAACACCTCATCATAGAAATCGCACGAAACGTTTTTCGCCTTTTTCTCAATAAAGTAAAACTGCATATTAGGGTAAACATTTTTAGTTCGTTTACGACGAAATTAGCTGAAAATTGGCAGCCACGTTCTAGGATAATTCGTTCGAAAGAGGGTGTTGGGCTTTGTTAAATTTCGCTTCCATTTCCAAGTTATGGCCTCTTTTGCAGAAAGGAACGCCCGCATTGACAATATCAAACTTTAGGAGGTTGTAAAAAAACACACACCACATCTGGAAAATCGCAGACACCCTTTTTGAGGGTGATGTGTGAGAAAACATTTCCGATGTAAATCTCGCCAATCCAATAATTCACGCACAGAAGCGAACCAATTTAAGCGAAGCAGTTTTTCTGGGGATTTCTTTTAATATCACTTCGTCATTGTCTTTTTAGAAAAATTTAAAGATATGATTGTATTCTATAACTATTTAGCTTTCAGAAAATGTATAGGTTGATGGGGTTTTCTTTGAAAGCGTCAGCGTAAGGGCACAATTTCCAAACACTGTCAATCCACCTACCATGATACCTTAAGATTTTAATGAGATTTTCAATTATTTTGTTTTGAATCTTGTTTCAGTTCTGACTTTTCTTTCCAATGTTATGTATGTGTTCTGCCGTCATGTCAAGAGTGAAATGAGAACGACTAAATGTGTAACATTGACAGGATTGATTGACGAGCTTATCGCATTTCATTTTTGCTGTTCGTAAGGAGAACAGCGCCCCGGGAAGGCGCCAGATTTGTCCTCACAGACAATTTATTCCATGTTGAGACAATACAGTAACACTAGACTTTTAGTCAACTGATAACAGAACTTGTCTAAATTTTGTGCCACCTGGGCCTAGCGCCCAATGGCCGTGTAAAACTGTCCAAACGGTATGAATTTGTCACTCCTCCTCTATCCCGTCACTGCTTCTTTAGCTTCTTTTTTAACATCCATTTTTATGATTGTTGGTTTCTTTGTAGTCCCAGTTCAGATCACGTGAAGTGATGCTTGGAGAAATATATCATATCACATGCATATGAGCAAATAATTTCAGAAAGGCAAAGTAACAACTCTCTGGTAGGAAATAGACAAGTTACACAATTTAAAGAGGTCTATTACAGGGGAGTGAGGAAGGCTGGGAAAAAAGGAGATCTGGATGTTAGTATATAACATCACTCCATAGAAACACCGTGGAGGCGCGGTGGCCTCATGGTTAATGCGCTCGACTCCGGAGCGAGCGATCCGGGTTCGAGCCCTGGCCGGGGACAGTGTGTTGTGTTCTTGGGCAAGACACTTTACTCTCACAGTGCCTCTCTCCACCCAGGTGTATAAATGGGTACCTGCTATTTGTTGGGGAAACTTAACAAAATTGCGGGGGAGTGACCTGCGATGGACTAGCATCCCGTCCAGGGGAAGTAGAAATACTTCTAGCCGCTTCATGCTACAGATACCGGGATAAGCTCTGGCAGCTATGAGCCAGCCTTGGCTCCAAGGCTTCACACATAGAAACACTAGCTAAAAGCTTGCCATCAAATTTCGTACAGAAAAAAAAGGTCTGCAAGTTCACACAAAACCTGTTGACTAGCATGGGAGATAATCACTTTACAACTTTGGGAAGCATCTTTACTTGGTTACTTACGTAAAAGAAGGGAAAGAATTACTGACATTGAGGCTTCTCTGAGGACTTGCGAAGAAAACTGTGGGAGAAGCCCCTCCCCGGAAAACCTTGAACAATTAGAAATCTTAAAATCAGAGTACAACAGCATATATGAATATTTATCACAAGGTGCAATCGTTCAATCTAGAGCAACTTGGTATGAAAAAGGAGAAAAGAGTAATAAGTATTTTTTAAATTTAGAATCACATAAAAAAGCTAAAAGCTCTGTGCGCAAGGTGTTCAATAAAGATGGTATTTTAATTACTGATCCCAAAAAAATATTGCAAGAGATTGAGAAGTTTTACTCAAACCTGTACAAGGCTGATTCTCTAAAACCCTCTGAGAATTTATTGAATTCCTTTCTAGCAAATCCAAAAATACTCACTGAAGACTCACTGAAGAACACGCTCATGCCTGTGAAGGGAAATTAACAGTTGCCGAATGTCTAAAGAGTCATCAATTATTTGAAAATAATAAGTCGCCAGGTGATGACGGCCTAACAGCAGAATTTTACAAAGCTTTTTGGAGCATTGTAGGTAAGCTAATTGTGGAGAGCCTAAATTACTCCTATGACTATGGAGAACTTTCAAACTCACAGAAGTGTGCTATCATTACTCTTATTGAAAAAAAAAAAAAGATTGGAGGCATATAGTTAATTGGAGACCAATATCGCTTATTAACGTTGATGTAAAAATTGGCTCTAAAGCTATTGCTAAAAGACTAGAGGCTGTTCTACCTTGTATTATCCATCACAATCAATGTGCATATGTCAAAGATAGGACTATTTGTGACGCTGTAAGATCTATCGAGGATATTTTGGACTACACAAAAAGATATCAAATAGAAGGGAGGTTGATCTCTATTGATTTCAAGAAAGCGTTTGACTCTGTAAGTAGAGATTTCTTGTTTCGTACTCTGTTGGCCTTTCAGTTTGGTCCTTTTATACAATGGATTCACACATTTTATAACAATATATCAAACTGTGTTTTTAACAATGGTTTTTCCATTGCCCCGTTTGACGTTAAGCGGGGAGTAAGGCAGGGAGATCCGCTATCCTCCTATTTGTTCATCATTGTCTTGGAGATTTTAACTATTAGCATACGCAGCAACAAAAATGTCCAGGGTATTGTGGTGGATGGAAAAGAAATTAAATTAGAACTCTTTGCAGATGATTTAATCGCTTTTTTGTTAAATGATAATTCTCTATTGAAGTTCTTCGAGCTTTTAAAAAGTTTTGGAGAGTGTTCTGGTCTTAAAATAAATCATGATAAGTCAGAAATTATGTTACTTGTAGTAATGTGTTGTTACAACCGTAAATGGGAGTATGTGTTTTATCTGTAAGGAGGTCCACCCTGTATTATGTGTGTATGTATCTGTAAGTGAGTAGGTATGTGTATGTATCTGTAAGTAACTTCCAAGATGAAATAAATAAATAAAATACAAAAAAAAAATCTTTACTTGGTTTACTGCACTTTTTACTTTTCCCATGAACGGCTGGAAATTCAGGTACTCTGTTTTCTTGATAACAGACAGAAATATACCTGTTC
>CAXHUQ010000167.1:0-24091 GCA_964020085.1 Micromussa lordhowensis
AATCGATTGGCACAGATCTCAGTTTTTCAAGATTCTCTGACAAAATGATAGAATGCAAGACAGATCTCATCAAGTCACTAAACTGTTTATTGTGTCAATAAATTCTAAGAATGAAATAATACAATGCAATTACAATGCAACACACATCTTATGAGAATTGCCGACTTAATCGGACTTGAGAACCTGCATAACGAAGGCTTATCCCGACTACCAGTAACGAGTATTATTCTCACGATATCATTCCTACGACTGATTAAACTATTCTGGGAGTACATGTAGTGACTTTCACACTCAAAACATAAATTGTCGACGTTGGGAGAACATCGGCGTTGATCAAATTCCTTTTCACCTCTTCACACGTTGTTCCTCAGTTCCCACCATGCAATCCGAACGCTCCCTACCGGCTGACTTCGTCCGACGAGTCAAGCTCAGATGAATGAAAAATATTAGCTCGCAATAAAATTCCCTCAATAATATTGTTGCTACAACTGATCAGACTATTCGGGAATAAAGATAAATTTACACCATAACATTACTGCCATTTTTCCTGCCGTGTATTTCGACCTTCAAATACGACGGGAATTTGCCAGTTAACCAAACTTGATTTGCACAGGTAATCACGCGGTTTCGAGTTCAATTTGGAATCAATTTCAGAAAAGCTGAAAGTGCAAATTAATTCCAAATTGAACGAGAAAAAACCCGTGAAAACACTTGCGCGAAGGATGTTTTGAACTCTCTTCTCAGTGTTTTCATGCGGAATGAGCTGAATTTCCGATGAATTCGAAAGATATATTTAATGCCAAATTGTCAGAGAATTTGAGTCCTGATCGACAGAAAAAAGCAGTTTGACATCATTCATGATCAAGAAATCACAGCTAAAAACAGACTGGCTTCTCAGACAAAAAGCCAGTTCATAGCACATGTGAGTGACAATTATTCTAATACGTCAATGCAATTCTTCCCACCAGCTGACTTCACCAGAGCAATGCAGATCCGATGAATTCGAAAAGGTAATTTGAATGCCAAAATTGAGCCCGGGCCCCTAAAATTCCATCTCATCATTCCAGACATTTCGATTATTGTTTTCAAAAGACTAAAAACATGCAGACTCACCAGTCAATGTTGAGAGAATTTCAGTCCTGATCAACGGTCTTCCAATAAAATTCCTTCTCACTACTATGTCGACAGTGAATTTCAAGACCAAAAAAATGTTGTGAGGAACTGTCAGCTGGTAAGATAATTCTATTGAACTGCGATGAAGTTTAAAGTTAAAAGTACATGTCAGAGTCTCGTGGCTAGTCATTAATTCAAGTCATTAATTCAAGTTTCCTCAGACAACACGTCAATGCAATTTTTCCCACCAGCTGACTTCACCAGAGCAATGCAGATCCGATGAATTTCGAAAAGGTAATTTGAATGCCAAAATTGAGCCCGGCCCCTAAAATTCCATCTCATCATTCCAGACATTTCGATTATTGTTTTCAAAAGACTAAAAACATGAGGACTCACCAGTCAATGTTGAGAGAATTTCAGTCCTGATCAACGGTCTTCCAATAAAATTCCTTCTCACTACTATGTTGACAGTGAATTTCAAGACCAAAAAAATGTTGTGAGGAACTGTCAGCTGGTAAGATAATTCTATTGAACTGCGATGAAGTTTAAAGTTAAAAGTACATGTCAGAGTCTCGTGGCTAGTCATTAATTCAAGTCATTAATTCAAGTTTCCTCAGACAACACGTCAATGCAATTTTTCCCACCAGCTGACTTCACCAGAGCAATGCAGATCCGATGAATTTCGAAAAGGTAATTTGAATGCCAAAATTGAGCCCGGGCCCCTAAAATTCCATCTCATCATTCCAGACATTTCGATTATGTTTTCAAAAGACTAAAAACATGAGGACTCACCAGTCAATGTTGAGAGAATTTCAGTCCTGATCAACGGTCTTCAATAAAATTCCTTCTCACTACTATTTCGACAAAAAAATGTTTTGAGGAACTGTCAGCTGGTAAGATAATTCTATTGAACTGCGATGAAGTTTAAAGTTAAAAGTACATGTCAGAGTCTAGTGGCTAGTCATCTGTGAGGGATTTGTGAATAGATCGCAAGCTGTTATTCAAACGATAAAGTCCCACTTTATTCCTGACAGGTGTCATTTCCACGGGTACGAGACAAGCGACATCTTCGATCCACTGTTCTCCATCTAATTCAAGTTTGAAATAGTTCTTGTAGGCTTTGTACCACAGCAGAGAAGCCTTACCATTTGCTAAGAAAGCATGGACCTGTCCAATCAAAATTTTGGGACTTCTCAGTGTGCTGTCTTCTTCAATCAGTCCTACAAATTGGGCCAGCTTTATGTTGGTAGTAGCTGGTGGCTGCACATGAGAAGTGTCAGTGGCTGTGGTTTCCATCACGCCTGGATTAGAGACAACGTCCTGGGCATATTCTCTTGCTACGCGAACAGCGCATTCTTTCCTTTCGTTGGCTGTTCGTCTATCGTATGTTTTCTCAGCCTGTTTCCTGGAATGACCTAAAGCAGAAGCCAGCGAAGCTTTGAGGGCATCTGAAGCGTCACTATTGAAAAAACAAAACACACCGCAATAAGCGTGGATGTTGCAGCTTGCATTTCTAGGAAATGTTTGTTCCCATCATTTGTTTTTGACGCATCTGTCCTCTTACTGATGTAGCTAAGTTCACTTTGACAATGTTGTGACGAAATTATCCGTCTATTACATTTGTATGAGCTACGCAGTTTTTCTCGTTCAATTTGAAGTTAATCTGCAGGAGTGAGTTTTTCAAAAGGGTGAGATTGCATGAGCCACTTAGGGTAATGCAAGTTCATTGCAAATTGAAAAAGACAAAGCATACGACTACTTAATAATGATATAAACATGCACGTGAAAACTTTCTCTTTTCTTTCAGCCAATAAGCGATAAACTCTAGTTCTGAAGCTTGTTGTGATGAAAATCTCCTAACCCTAAACAAAAGTGTACACTTTCTTCATGTTGGGCTTTCTACAAATAAAGAAGTCAACTATTCAATACTTACTCTCTGCCATAAGCCCAGGTCACAAATGAACCTCCGAATCATGTTGATGGATACCACAGTCCCTGTCAGTTTCTGGAAAAGGTTCTTAATGTGGCTTGAAAAGGAGGAACTGCTAAACATTGCTCCATTTCTGTTCTGCAATGAAGCAAATAGAACCAAAGTTAGGGTGAATGTTGTTGTTTGTACATCTCAAGGAGAATGAGTGTAAGGACAATTCACCCCCAAGTGGGGTTAAGAAATACTGACATTCACCCCTGAATTTTGAAAGATTCATTCCTGTGGAATGAAGAATCGGGTAAATTCACCCGTCTAGACTGCCGAGAATGCTAATTTGAACTAAACCACCCCACAACTGAAAATGAAAATGAAACTCCGAGGCAATGTACCCCAACACAACCCAAAAAACATTCCTGCATCAAATTTGGCAGGGTGATTGGCCTTTATTACAAGTCCCCAACTTTTATTTTGAGGGTGGAATGCGTGGTTTTGGAGGTGACTTCAGGATTCTTGAAGATAAATCCCAGAAACTTGGCCACAGTTGCTCCAATAGCAGGGTTAGGGTTTAGATTTCTAGTAGAATCGGGGGTGAATTTGCCCTTTTAATCACACCTAATGGATTGACAGCAAGTTACTGCATATAGCTTGAGACTACTTACCAGAAGCAAGATGTCGCCACTTTCTTTGCCAACCAATTGGGGACGGTGATTGTTCACAAAGTCGAGGAGTATTTTGCACAGCTCATGATCTGTCTATGGTCAGAAGAAAATGGTATGGATGAGTTTCCCTTTAAGTGCAACATCTTAGGAAGTATCGTGATATCATTAGAAAAATAATCACAGCATATGGGACTATGAAACAACTACTGGTTTATCCCAGAGAGAGAGAGAAAAAGAAACAAAAAACAACTGAATATTCGTACTAAATATCTGCTGCATTGTCTTACCTTCAGAGTAAGCTCCTGGCGGCCAAAGAACTTTGCAGTCTTATAGTTGTGTAAGTAAAGCGTGACCTCTTCTGATCCCTTCACCAAGAGGACATTCTTATCTTTGACCTGCGCAGGATGAAATTGTTGCCAGTTGGTTTGAATCTCTAGCGTGCGAACTTCGACGCCGCGGCCCGGCGGAATGAAAACATACATTGCCAAGATAACCAAGTCGCAGCATTCCCGGGCCTTATCTCTTTTGTTGACAGCCATCTCAAAGTAATCTCTCTGCACGCTGCACGCATTCACAATCTGTTCCCTGCAAAATGTTGCATAGTGATATTAGGCTGCAGTTATTCATACATGTAGGTTTCAGACATGGATACACAGAGGGTAGAGAGGACTACTCTATCCTCTTTTAAAATTAAATGACAAAGAAGTGAAACGTTTTTCAACAAAGTCTCAAGAGTTGGTTAATTTTCAATTCACTAAATTCTAATTACCCTCTGATGACAATCAGTAAGGTTTATACTGTTTACAATGTCAAAAATAGCTTTTAGTTAGAAACACGCACTTCCAAGTTTACAAAACATGTTTCGGATAATCAACATCCGTCGTCAGTTGCGAATACAGTTGCAGTGTCAAAAAATTACAACGAAAGTGTTAAATTGACATGGCCTCCTTAATTTTCAGTTGAAAGGACGCAGAGGTACTGTCAAGGATGGAAAAGGCATTCTCTCAGCACAAAGTTCTGCATGTTTTTGAGTCATAACTGTGCGAGTTCTTATGTGTGTTTCTACCTAAAAGTTATTTCATGTCTGTTGCCATTTGGCTTGGCCGTACGTTTTCGCAGGACAGGTGACACGTTAAAACTGCATGACAAGCTCTCCTGTCACCCAACACAAAGCAGTAAAATAATATTACTAGCGCTTACCAGTCAAGCCAACGGTTCAGAAGCGTCAGCTCTTCCTTAGTTTGAGGACGTTCGACATCGCCTTGACGCTGTAGAAGTGTTGCCTGTGTTCTTAGCTGCTTAATGACAGGGATGTCCTGGTAAACGGGTGCGCTCTCCCGGTGAAGGAATTTCGCAGGATACAGAAGCGAAGAGCAGTGGTTGGATATGGTGGCAGCTGACAAATTTCGTTGGTCCTGCAAAAGGAGAGAGAGAGAGAGAGAGAGAAAAAAAGCATTACACTGTTTATCAAGATTCAGGAAGTAGCCCTGAACAGTCAGTCGAAAACAATAACTAACAAGCTTTAATGGAAGAGGACGATTATGTTGGCACATCTTTTCTAATCGATAAATTTCAAAATAAATACTCAAAATAGCTTTGTCTAATTGCGATTTCTATTTCATCCATTTATTCATTTACCTACTTATTTACCTACTTATTTATTTATTTATTTATTTATTTGCTAGACGTGCATTTGTTTCATCTCTTTACTGGTATGTAACACTAACATTTGATTTACTCTTTAAACAGTCTTACTCGCTACCCGCCTAGATTAGCCTCAGCTATTTGCGGGTTAGCGTTGTTTTTGTAAAATTTTGTTGATTTAATAATAAACTTGAACTTGAACTTGAAACTTGAAAATAACTATCAAGTACAGCAAAGAAAAAGGCCACAGCAGCAAAGCCAAGGTCCAAGATTTGGATGAAAAATTACAGAGCTGTACCAAAAATTGCGAAAATGACCCGTCGAAAGAAAACCTTGAAGAACTGGAATGTTTACAAGCAACAAGTATTTCTTAAATTTAGAAAAATCAAATAAGAAAAAAAAGCTGTGTACGGAAAATTGTTACAGGTGACGGAACAATTACAGCTAATCCCATGTTGTGCAAATCGAAATTGTAACAATGCAATAAGATTGTTTGGATTATTTCCCTGAGTAACAATAGGTTCCGGGTCTAAGTCGATATCACCTGAAGTAAATAACTTTGCCCTTGAAGCACAATAGCTATGATTTCATTTCTTACACTTCATATTGAACAACATGTACAAGTTCATCATCAAAGACAACTGACACTTGAGCGGCCCTTTTATGTTTCGCAGTTCTTGTTTTGAAAACAAACACAATCAAGAGCAAAATACAACTTTCACCCTTTTGCACGAGTGATTCCAACTGGTTTACATATACACATATTTCTGGTTTTGAGATAAAATTTTTTCTAATGCTGATCACTGTCAGTGGTAAATAAGTTCAGAATTTTCTTCCACGGTAATCTCGATGGTAGAATTGGGCATTCCGCAAAGTTTGGAAAAGTCAATATCAATTGGTTTACCGTCGACATATTGATTTGTTTACATCTGAGCGAGTGACACATATTCTGCCCCCTAACAATTAGTCGTTTCTACGCTCCGCGTATCCACGACTAAAAAAAAATATTTTTGTTCAGTAAACATGCCTTAAACTGTTACAAGCTCAATTTTGTGGTCAAAAAAATGCAGGGCTCGACTCGTACACCGGGAAGTACGGTTTTAACAAGAATAACAATAGTTGTAAATATCACTTTTTAGAAGTGAAATTTTGACCTCACGTACTTGCAGGAAAACAAATTCTGCAGTCAATAAGATGAATTCACGCATCAGATACTGTAATCGATATACCCTGAAACACGACTGTGTCTGGCGTGCAAATTTCAGGCTGAAACGTTCGTTGAACTTTACAGTATGAACTGATTCCACAAATTTTTATAACGGAAACTGTGGTAGTTTCCGTTCAGAAAACACAATCTTTCTGAAGACTTTAGTCTCCTTTGAGCAGATGTTTACAAATGGATTTCAAAACTAGAAACATAAATGACACGTCACAACATGGCCGCTCAATTTCGGCCCAGTTCCCACGCAAACGTCAAAAAATTCATTACACGTCACCTTGAGAAAATCCAGATAAGATTCCAACAGAGACTGACGTAGGAAGACGTCGGGTTGCAGTATCACACCAGGGCGAGACCTCAAGAATCCAAGAAAGCCTAAGGGCATGAAAAGGGAAAATCAATTCGTTTGCACATCGTAAAATCGTTAAATTATTGAACAACACTGTGCGAGCGAAATAACTCAGACAATAAACTCACATAATATTCTTTCCTGGGTTTTCTGGTATGTCGATGTTGCCAAAGGTCTTGCTTGTCTTTCCAGCTGGACTGGACGAGTGAAGAAGGTTTTCAGTTCGCGCAGAAATGTCTGCATTTCCAGCGGCAATTGTCCAATGTCCAATGCATATGACTGTTTGCGAAGTTTGAATTCGGTCATGGGTACGACGCAGTTGCTTTCTTCTTCTGTTGATTCTTCTGGTTTTTCTTCTGTTGATTCTTCTGGATTTTCTGGTGATTCTTCTGGTTTTTCTGGTGATTCTTCTGCTGTCGTTTCTTCTGTGCATGTGGTTGCTCCTTCTTCGATCAGATCGTCGCAATCAACGTCTGTTTCTGTCTGCAACATGAAATTGCTCGTGCGTGGCCTCTTAGAAGGCGTTTGGAGCTGAATATCGGATTCATCTGAGCTCGACTCGTCTGAAGAAGTCAGCCGGTAGGAAACGATGGACTGCATGGCGCCGAGGGAAGAGGTGAAAAAGATCGAAGTTCACAGAGTTTTTCGTGGTCATTCGGTCAAAACAGAGATCCATTGACGAAATGGCTGACGGGAATTTTTTCATTCTCGTTCCCATATCCCTTTTTGAGGCCTCTAACCCAGGAGAGCTGGAAACTAGCAAAGGATCCAGCTCTTGTGGAGTGGGAAGAATTCAATTGTCAGCTCTCAGGCAATAATTCTAGCTTTTTTTTTGACCGAAACGTCGCTTTCTGTTATGTAAGGCGGGTATTTTAAGCTTTCGAGTGCAAATATTTTGAAGCCAATATTGTCCACTTTTCATGCATTTCTCACTTTACCAAACAAAGCTTTAAAGCGCGAAAAAGGTACCCTTTTTTCAGGTTGAAGCGATCTCTTTAAAAGCGCGGAAAAGGTACCTTATTCTGCGGTTAAAAATCTTTTTTTTTTCTTAAAAGGTACCTTTTTTAACTTTTCAACTAATCGACTCGCATTAACAAATAAGGTAACAATTTTGCATTTGTTCTATGAGAAATAAATGCAGAAAGTTTATTTTTCTGCTCTTTTCAATTAGCAGAGTTGATCTTTTTGTAAAAAAAGCAGAATTGCCGGAATCATTCTATGACTGACCGCTGCGTATTTTGTTAGTCCACAAGGGAAGTCATAGTGGACTCACAAAAAAAATTCTAATTAACTCTGGTTTCGTTCGATTTTTCTGAAATTTTAACACAATAAAGATGGATTGCTAAGAAACATATTTAGTCTTTGCCGATGTATAGTAGCTATTAACTCTAAAGAGATATATCGCTTCGAAGTCGGTGATTTGAAGTCGTTGGATTCGAACGAAGAGAATACTAAATACGCTAAAAAGGTGTTGAGTGAGGGCTATGGACTCAGTGAAAGGTTCCAGCAATTCTACTTTTCTAGAAAAAGATCAACTCTTCCACTTGAAAAGAGCAGAAAATTTAACTTTCCGCATTAATTTTTAGCGATCTCTTTAAAAGCGCGGAAAAGGTACCTTATTCTGCGGTTAAAAACGTTCCTGGATGAAAAGCGGACAATATTGACGCTAAAATATTTTCATCCGAAAGCTTAAAATGCCCGCTTTTTTTTTCTTACCTTCGTACAGGTGACTAACAAGAAAACGTACAACAGAAGGTCCTAATACTGAAATGTTGAACAGCGATATTTAAACAAGTGCTCAGTTATAAGGTAAAGTTTCGCACTTGTGAAATGATGGTACACGTTCTGTCTGTGTGTCCTGTCCTTTGGATTGTTACTAGAAATCGCTCTGAATTCTTCTAAAGTATATAACTATGCGTTATATGACCGGTTTACAAAATTCAATTGGTAATTGTATCATAGAAAAAACGCGCTTCGAATAGTCATGTTTTGCTTATCATGGAATACGTCTAAGTGTCCTACTTTGAAACACGCGAGTAACTTTCCTTGTGAAATATTTAACTTAAGCACTTCATATTAGGCAGGCGATAACGATGAACAGTTCTAAACAAGTACTGGGAATTTTGTTGTCAAACTTTAAAAAATGAGGAAGATAGAGCATTCTGAAAATGTCTTATGAAAACTTGACGATATTTAGGGCATGCGCAGTACTTTATCAAAGACAGTGACAACTTCTGCGTATATTGAATAGGTAAATATCATGCACAGTTTTTCTGTTTCAAAGCATTTGTCAATTGCTCTACGATTTTCAAAGTTACGACTATCGTAAAATAAGAAGAAATGTATGAAAAAATTCGGTACATGCGCAGTAACGACAAATTCAACGTACGCGCCTCAAATTGTGCACACTGTAAACTTAGACAGAAACAAACAACTTGTGTAAATTTTGTAGTAAAACGTTAAAAACACATGAAAAGGCAGTATTTTGAAATTTTAAGACAATGTATTGGAAAATTACGATGTTTAGAGCATGCGCAGTAACTACCAATTGAACGTACGAACATGAAATTGTGCACACTGTAAACTTAGACACAGGCAAACAACTTGTATAAATTTTGTGGTTAAAAAGTAAAAACACACGAAAATATAATACTTTGAAATTTGAAGAGAATGTATGGGGAAATGTTTATTGAAAAATGCAGCACATGCGCAGTAATGACCAATTGAACGTACGAAAATGACATTATACACACTGTAAACTTCGACACAGACAAACAACTTGTATAAATTTTGTGGCTAAAAGGTAAAAAGACACGGAAATATAATACTTTGAAATTTTAAGACAATCGATGGGAAAGTGTTTGCGCGGGAACTGTTGTGTGCACATTCCACGTTCCGTTCTTATAGGATTTAAAATGCTTACAAGGGGGAACAAACTCTTAATTGTGCAAGGAATAAGTCTTACCCGTCCAAGGAGCGAATTTTCTGATTCAGAAGTGCAGCTTATGCGAAATAAATTGAAATCGAGTTCGGCAATTTCAAGTGTTCGCCGCGCGCGTGAATTTTGTAAAATGAGCATAGTTAACTCGAAGTGTAATATTTCCTCTAAAAAGCAGGTATACAACTATATTCTTCCGTATAAGCAAACCCTACAGAATCTAGTACACTGAAAATCTGAATTCTCTTTTCAAGTATACACTATAACTGTGTACTGAAATGTTGAACAGCCATATTTAAACAAGTGCTCAGTTATAAGGTGAAGTTTCGCACTTGTGAAATGATGGTACACGTTCTGTCTGTGTGTCCTGTCCTTTGGATTGTTACTAGAAATCGCTCTGAATTCTTCTAAAGTATATAACTATGCGTTATATGACCGGTTTACAAAATTCAATTGGTAATTGTATCATAGAAAAAACGCGCTTCGAATAGTCATGTTTTGCTTATCATGGAATACGGCTAAGTGTCCTACTTTGAAACACGCGAGTAACTTTCCTTGTGAAATATTTAACTTAAGCACTTCATATTAGGCAGGCGATAACGATGAACAGTTCTAAACAAGTACTGGGAATTTTGTTGTCAAACTTTAAAAAATGAGGAAACGCGGAAGCGCGGAAACGCGGAAACGCGGAAGCTCATAGACATAAATTCTCACCGGAGTGTACATTTTCGAAATCCGAGTAGATACATATACAGTCATACCTCTATCACACGTACACCGAAAGGACAGAGCGAGGTGTCCCTATTTGAGAGGTTTCTATTTTGCAGGTCATTATTATAATCACATCTCTTAAACGAAAATGGTGATCTATCATTTCAATTTTATTTTCCGAAACAGTGCTTGGTAGAGAACATTCAGGTAAATTTTCAAAAAAACTCATCGCTAAATTTTATTTCTCAGGAATCACCTTAAATGGCGCCGAGTGGATCCCTTAGGCAAAAGTTTTGACTAATTAACTCTGGTTTCGTTCGATTTTTCTGAAATTTTAACACAATAAAGATGGATTGCTAAGAAACATATTTAGTCTTTGCCGATGTATAGTAGCTATTAACTCTAAAGAGATATATCGCTTCGAAGTCGGTGATTTGAAGTCGTTGGATTCGAACGAAGAGAATACTAAATACGCTAAAAAGGTGTTGAGTGAGGGCTATGGACTCAGTGAAAGGTTCCAGCAATTCTACTTTTCTAGAAAAAGATCAACTCTTCCACTTGAAAAGAGCAGAAAATTTAACTTTCCGCATTAATTTTAGCGATCTCTTTTAAGACAATCGATGGGAAAGTGTTTGCGCGGGAACTGTTGTGTGCACATTCCACGTTCCGTTCTTATAGGATTTAAAATGCTTACAAGGGGGAACAAACTCTTAATTGTGCAAGGAATAAGTCTTACCCGTCCAAGGAGCGAATTTTCTGATTCAGAAGTGCAGCTTATGCGAAATAAATTGAAATCGAGTTCGGCAATTTCAAGTGTACGGCGCGCGCGTGAATTTTGTAAAATGAGCATAGTTAACTCGAAGTGTAATATTTCCTCTAAAAAGCAGGTATACAACTATATTCTTCCGTATAAGCAAACCCTAAAGAATCTAGTACACTGAAAATCTGAATTCTCTTTTCAAGTATACACTATAACTGTGTACTGAAATGTTGAACAGCGATATTTAAACAAGTACTCAGTTATAAGGTGAAGTTTCGCACTTGTGAAATGATGGTACACGTTCTGTCTGTGTGTCCTGTCCTTTGGATTGTTACTAGAAATCGCTCTGAATTCTTCTAAAGTATATAACTATGCGTTATATGACCGGTTTACAAAATTCAATTGGTAATTGTATCATAGAAAAAACGCGCTTCGAATAGTCATGTTTTGCTTATCATGGAATACGGCTAAGTGTCCTACTTTGAAACACGCGAGTAACTTTCCTTGTGAAATATTTAACTTAAGCACTTCATATTAGGCAGGCGATAACGATGAACAGTTCTAAACAAGTACTGGGAATTTTGTTGTCAAACTTTAAAAAATGAGGAAACGCGGAAGCGCGGAAACGCGGAAGCTCATAGACATAAATTCTCACCGGAGTGTACATTTTCGAAATCCGAGTAGATACATATACAGTCATACCTCTATCACACGTACACCGAAAGGACAGAGCGAGGTGTCCCTATTTGAGAGGTTTCTATTTTGCAGGTCATTATTATAATCACATCTCTTAAACGAAAATGGTGATCTATCATTTTAATTTTATTTTCCGAAACAGTGCTTGGTAGAACATTCAGGTAAATTTTCAAAAAAAATCATCGCTAAATTTATTTCTCAGGAATCACCTTAAATGGCGCCGAGTGGATCCCTTAGGCAAAAGTTTTGACTAGATGATGGGATGCAAAAGAGAGAAAACACTTATTTGCGCTAATATTCAAGTCATTACTGCACTTTTCAATAACATGCGGACTCTAAAACATTTTTAGAGCATGGCATAATGGCTCATAGCCCATGATCGCTAAGCCAATGAAAACTCTTGAATATTAAATTATTTGCAGATAAAAAATACTAAAAAGGCAAACTGTCAGAATCAAACAAGACTCTTCAGGGGATTTAATGACAATAATATTCATAACCATGCTTTATATACTATAAAATTTACATAATTACCATTTGAAATGTCTAAATGGCAAGGTTTGGGCTAGAGGCTTAAGATAAAATTCGGTAAATGCTGAAAGGTTTTCAATGGCGGTGCGCAGCACGATGTAATGAGCCGAAGGGGATTCCCCTGGATGGGTTTTGATGGTTCCAAAAGCCTTGTCAGGCTTGGCATTGCCATTGACAACCCAATTAGCAATTTCTTCTTATATATATAGAAATATATAAAGGTAGAATAAACAGAAGAAGATGCGAACTTTTCTCTTTGTGGTCTTTAATACATGGACGTTTCGCCCGTTCGGGCTTCTTCAGCACTTACAAAATCGATACTTGGATGTTGGTTAACCAACATCGTTTACACATCTATAGAAAAATATAAATATAAAAATATAAAAACATATATGTATATACACACATATAACTTAACTTAACTTATTATATTAAATTATTTCCAGATAAAAAATAACTGTCAGAATCAAACTAGTTTGTTATTCAGTTGGAGCTAAAGAAAATTTTAAGCCCAACAGGGTTTTATGTTCTAATATCTATAGGAGTGTGGCTAATTTTGGATACCTATTTGGCGTTCCTGGCCCTTAATCCAAGGGAAGTTGATGGGGTGTGGTTTCTTTGTACTTGTATCCATAGTATCAAGTCAGTCTGACTTGTGCTGAGTGAAGAACATGCTATATACTTAGTAGAATTAGCATAGCTTTCAGGCATTGACTATGATTTTAAGGCAGTTTAGTGTCCAATGATTGAGGCAATATTTAAATAAACAATAAACTTATTTGATTGTACCATTACTACTTGGATAACCCAGTAACTCTAGAGCTGAGACAAAAGTCCCGACTTGTGGAAGGGATGCCGCTTTCCGGTGGATGTCACAAATGATTCCCTGACAACTCAAGAACAGGATCCATCCACAAAGACCAAGTTCCGGAATCAACTTACTAACTCTTGGTTTAGATTTCCAGATCACCAGTAGGAGACCTTCTTTGTCAAGCTTCCATGCCACACCCTGTCAAAACAAGACCTCAAAACCAGAGAGATATCACAGTTGTCAGGATTTGACTATCATTATTGTACAACGAAATTTATTTAGTTGATAAAATCCTTTCAGACATCACATCAACTATAAATAAAAGCTAACATAAAAAATATATCTATATGTACATATGCATAACTTAAATAAAAGTAGCTGTATCAAGGTAACAAGATAAATGAATGAAAATTTATAATTAATATTTATTGAGGCAATTTCTTGCAAAGGGCTTTCATGTGATATGATGTCATCAGCCTGAATTTTTCCACAGAAGGGAGGACAAGAGATTCTATTGTCAATTTCTGCTTATGCTAGATCAAGTGTGGAGTGTAGAACTTGAAGTAAGCACTGCTGAGTTACTCCATAAGACACTGGGCTTTACTGGGCCCGTTGGACATGGTTGGACCTGGTTTTCGAAACATATATAATAAGATAATGAATGATAAGATAATGAATTGAAGACTTCATCAAAGACTACACTTTCATCCCAACAAGCCTGTTAGGTGATCTCTCACTCTTCAGGGGGATTTTAGAGACAATAAATTCATAGCCATGCTTTATACACTATACAATTTACATACCGGTAATTACTGTTGCAGAGAATTTGAAATGTCTAAATATTTAAATAAACAATAAACTTATTTGATTGTACCATTACTACTTGGATAACCCAGTAACTCTAGAGCTGAGACATGCCAAAAGTCCCGACTTGCGGAAGGGATGCCGCTTTCCGGTGGAGGTCACAAATGATTCCCTGACAACTCAAGAACAGGATCCATCCACAAAGACCAAGTTCCGGAATCAACTTACCAACTCTTGGTTTACATTTCCAGATCACCAGTAGGAGACCTTCTTTGTCAAGCTTCCATACCACACCCTGTCAAAACAAGACCTCAAAACCAGAGAGATATCACAGTTGTCAGGATTTGACTATCATTATTGTACAACTAAATTTATTTAGTTGATAAAATCCTTTCAGACATCACATCAACTATAAATAAAAGCTAACATAAAAAATATATCTATATGTACATATGCATAACTTAAATAAAAGTAGCTGTATCAAGGTAACAAGATAAATGAATGAAAATTTATAATTAATATTTATTGAGGCAATTTCTTGCAAAGGGCTTTCATGTGATATGATGTCATCAGCCTGAATTTTTCCACAGAAGGGAGGACAAGAGATTCTATTGTCAATTTCTGCTTATGCTAGATCAAGTGTGGAGTGTAGAACTTGAAGTAAGCACTGCTGAGTTACTCCATAAGACACTGGGCTTTACTGGGCCCGTTGGACATGGTTGGACCTGGTTTTCGAAACATATATAATAAGATAATGAATGATAAGATAATGAATTGAAGACTTCATCGAAGACTACACTTTCATCCCAACAAGCCTGTTAGGTGATCTATCACTCTTCAGGGGGATTTTAAAGACAATAATATTCATAGCCATGCTTTGTACACTATACAATTGACATACCGGTAATTACTGCCGCAGAGA
This sequence comes from Micromussa lordhowensis, assembly GCA_964020085.1. NCBI lineage: Eukaryota > Metazoa > Cnidaria > Anthozoa > Scleractinia > Lobophylliidae > Micromussa > Micromussa lordhowensis. The sequence continues at coordinate 15,088 of CAXHUQ010000167.1, forward strand.
ATTTGAAATGTCTAAATATTTAAATAAACAATAAACTCATTTGATTGTACCATTACTACTTGGATAACTTAGTAACTCTAGAGCTGATACATGCAAAAACTCCCGACTTGTGGAAGGGATACCGCTTTCCGGTGGATGTCACAAATGATTCCCTGACAACTCAAGAACAGGATCCATCCACGAAGACCAAGTTCCGGAATCAACTTCCCAACTCTTGGGTTAGATTTCCAGATCACCACTAGGAGGCCTTCTTTGTCAAGCTTCCTTGCCATACTCTGTCAAAACAAGACCTCAAAACCAGAGAGATAGCACAGTTGTCAGGATTTGACTATGATTAAGACAGTTTAGTGTGCTATTATTGTACAACTACATTTATTTAGTTGATAAAATCCTTTCAGACATCACATCAACAATAAATAAAAGCTAACATAAAAAATATATCTATACGTACATATGCATAACTTACATAAAAGTAAATATATCAAGGTAGCAAGATAAATGAATGAAAATTTATAATTAATATTATAATTATAATTATATTGAGGCAATTGATTGCAAAGGGCTTTCATGTGATATGATACCATGAGCCTGAATTTTTCCAAGACCAATAATTTCTATAAGACCAAGTGTCTTATAGAGTAACTTAAGCAGTGCTTACCTGAAGTTATACACTCCAAACTTTATATAGCATAACCAGGAAATGAAACTAGAATCTCTTGGCCACCTGTGGAAATATTTAGGCTCATGTCATATATCACAGGAAAGCCCTTTGCAAGCAATTGCATCAATAATGGCACACTAGACAGCCTTTAAATCATAGTCAATGCCTGAAAACTGTGCTATCTCTACCTAGTATATAGCATGTTCTCCACTCAGCACAAGTCAAAGCCACTTGATACTAGGCATAAGAGTACAAAGAAACCACACCCAAACACCTTCACTTGGATTACGGGACAGGAACTCCAAATAGATATCCAAAATTAGGCACACTCCTGGAGATATTAGTACATAAAACCCTGTTGGGCTTAAAATTTTAATTTGCTTCAACTTAATAACAAACTAGTTTGATTCTGACAGTTTTGCATATTTCTGATATACAACCCCAACCTCTGTCGAGAAAAGTCAAAGTCAAATTGAAATTGAAATCCAAAAAATCGAAATGGCTTAATCAAGTCAAGCTGGTTTGATAAAGTTTACAGACGAAAATAACTTAATAGCACCATATTAACAGACCCCATTTTCAAAACTCCAGGTAGATATAGATATATGTATTATAATAAGATAATGAATTGAAGACTTCATCAAAAACTACACTTTCATCCCAACAAGCCTGTTCCGTGATCTCTCACTCTTCAGGGGGATTTAAAGACAATAATATTCATAGCCATGCTTTATACACTATAAAATTTACATACCACTAATTACTGTTGCAGAGAATTTGAAATGTCTAAATATTTAAATAAATGATAAACTAAGACATTTCTTAACTCTGGACTTAAAAATATTCTCATTTGTTCCATCAGGTGACATCTATAACAGCCTCAAGTGAGAAATCAGTCTTATAAAGTGTCATTTGGAGTGGCTCGACTAACAAAATGGCTATCAACTTGAAGTGCCAGCTTTCAAGCTGAAACGTTGCTTTCCAGTGGACGCCACAACTGATTCCCTGACCCGGATGCATCCACAAACAACCAAGTTCAGGCCAACTCTTAGATCAGATTTCCAGATCAACTAGGTGGCCTTGTCAAGTTTCCTCGCCTTGTTACCCTGCCAAAACAATTACCCCAGTTTGTCAACTCACCAAAATAAAATCATGTTTCACAATACAGTTTCCTCCTCTGACTTGCACCGCTGAACTATGAAAGGTTCATACCTGTAGAATGCAGAATCGGCTTAATTCAGCCTGTTTGGGCAGCCTTGAACTGAAAATGAAAAATGAAAGTCAAGGTAAATCCAGTCCAACAGACCCCAAAAGACGTTCCTGGATCAAATTTTGCAGGGTGATTGTATGGTGACTGTATGGTTTGCAAGAAAATTTTTTCACTAGGCGGGCTCGAGAACAAACGTATGTATGTTGGGCAGGTGTACGTGGCAGTAGTTCACCCCCCGTTGGGGGGAGAGGGGAGGGGCGTTTGACTCCAAAGTTAATTGCTTGGGGTGTGAATTTGGTGACTGTATGGTTTTGCAAGAAAATTGGCAGCAAGTCGAGAATAGTTGTGGAGAGGGTGTTTTTTCACTAGGCGGGCTCGAGAACAAACGTATGTATGTTGGGCAGGTGTACGTGGCAGTAGTTCACCCCCCGTTGGGGGGAGAGGGGAGGGGCGTTTGACTCCAAAGTCAATTGCTTGGGGTGTGAATTTGGTGACTGTATGGTTTTGCAAGAAAATTGGCAGCAAGTCGAGAATAGTTGTGGAGAGGGTGTTTTTTCACTAGGCGGGCTCGAGAACAAACGTATGTATGTTGGGCAGGTGTACGTGGCAGTAGTTCACCCCCCGTTGGGGGGAGAGGGGAGGGGCGTTTGACTCCAAAGTCAATTGCTTGGGGTGTGAATTTGGTGACTGTATGGTTTTGCAAGAAAATTGGCAGCAAGTCGAGAATAGTTGTGGAGAGGGTGTTTTTTCACTAGGCGGGCTCGAGAACAAACGTATGTATGTTGGGCAGGTGTACGTGGCAGTAGTTCACCCCCCGTTGGGGGGAGAGGGGAGGGGCGTTTGACTCCAAAGTCAATTGCTTGGGGTGTGAATTTGGTGACTGTATGGTTTTGCAAGAAAATTGGCAGCAAGTCGAGAATAGTTGTGGAGAGGGTGTTTTTTCACTAGGCGGGCTCGAGAACAAACGTATGTATGTTGGGCAGGTGTACGTGGCAGTAGTTCACCCCCCGTTGGGGGGAGAGGGGAGGGGCGTTTGACTCCAAAGTCAATTGCTTGGGGTGTGAATTTGGTGACTGTATGGTTTTGCAAGAAAATTGGCAGCAAGTCGAGAATAGTTGTGGAGAGGGTGTTTTTTCACTAGGCGGGCTCGAGAACAAACGTATGTATGTTGGGCAGGTGTACGTGGCAGTAGTTCACCCCCCGTTGGGGGGAGAGGGGAGGGGCGTTTGACTCCAAAGTCAATTGCTTGGGGTGTGAATTTGGTGACTGTATGGTTTTGCAAGAAAATTGGCAGCAAGTCGAGAATAGTTGTGGAGAGGGTGTTTTTTCACTAGGCGGGCTCGAGAACAAACGTATGTATGTTGGGCAGGTGTACGTGGCAGTAGTTCACCCCCCGTTGGGGGGAGAGGGGAGGGGCGTTTGACTCCAAAGTCAATTGCTTGGGGTGTGAATTTGGTGACTGTATGGTTTTGCAAGAAAATTGGCAGCAAGTCGAGAATAGTTGTGGAGAGGGTGTTTTTTCACTAGGCGGGCTCGAGAACAAACGTATGTATGTTGGGCAGGTGTACGTGGCAGTAGTTCACCCCCCGTTGGGGGGAGAGGGGAGGGGCGTTTGACTCCAAAGTCAATTGCTTGGGGTGTGAATTTGGTGACTGTATGGTTTTGCAAGAAAATTGGCAGCAAGTCGAGAATAGTTGTGGAGAGGGTGTTTTTTCACTAGGCGGGCTCGAGAACAAACGTATGTATGTTGGGCAGGTGTACGTGGCAGTAGTTCACCCCCCGTTGGGGGGAGAGGGGAGGGGCGTTTGACTCCAAAGTCAATTGCTTGGGGTGTGAATTTGGTGACTGTATGGTTTTGCAAGAAAATTGGCAGCAAGTCGAGAATAGTTGTGGAGAGGGTGTTTTTTCACTAGGCGGGCTCGAGAACAAACGTATGTATGTTGGGCAGGTGTACGTGGCAGTAGTTCACCCCCCGTTGGGGGGAGAGGGGAGGGGCGTTTGACTCCAAAGTCAATTGCTTGGGGTGTGAATTTGGTGACTGTATGGTTTTGCAAGAAAATTGGCAGCAAGTCGAGAATAGTTGTGGAGAGGGTGTTTTTTCACTAGGCGGGCTCGAGAACAAACGTATGTATGTTGGGCAGGTGTACGTGGCAGTAGTTCACCCCCCGTTGGGGGGAGAGGGGAGGGGCGTTTGACTCCAAAGTCAATTGCTTGGGGTGTGAATTTGGTGACTGTATGGTTTTGCAAGAAAATTGGCAGCAAGTCGAGAATAGTTGTGGAGAGGGTGTTTTTTCACTAGGCGGGCTCGAGAACAAACGTATGTATGTTGGGCAGGTGTACGTGGCAGTAGTTCACCCCCCGTTGGGGGGAGAGGGGAGGGGCGTTTGACTCCAAAGTCAATTGCTTGGGGTGTGAATTTGGTGACTGTATGGTTTTGCAAGAAAATTGGCAGCAAGTCGAGAATAGTTGTGGAGAGGGTGTTTTTTCACTAGGCGGGCTCGAGAACAAACGTATGTATGTTGGGCAGGTGTACGTGGCAGTAGTTCACCCCCCGTTGGGGGAGAGGGGAGGGGCGTTTGACTCCAAAGTCAATTGCTTGGGGTGTGAATTTGGTGACTGTATGGTTTTGCAAGAAAATTGGCAGCAAGTCGAGAATAGTTGTGGAGAGGGTGTTTTTTCACTAGGCGGGCTCGAGAACAAACGTATGTATGTTGGGCAGGTGTACGTGGCAGTAGTTCACCCCCCGTTGGGGGGAGAGGGGAGGGGCGTTTGACTCCAAAGTCAATTGCTTGGGGTGTGAATTTGGTGACTGTATGGTTTTGCAATAATAACGAATAATGTATGGTTTTTATATTGCTACTATTGTGCTTTACCTTCCATATTTTTCTATTGTGATGTATGTGTGTCCGTCCGACCTAAATTATCCTAAACAAATTGTAATGCTGCCTGCCTGCCCCTTTTAAGTTTTCAGTTATTTCAGGCAGCCAGACCCCGTTATATTATTTTATCTCTATCTATTTGAATAATTTATCTGCATGTATGTAAGTTTATGGGGTAAATAAATTGTTGTTTTTGTTGTTACGAACCCTCGACTGTATGTGCCTCGGGTTTGCATAACTGTCTCGAATTCTCCCAGCCCTCCTCGTGTTTACATGAGGCTATATAAAGACGGAAAAAGTGCTCTATTGCTTAAATCGAAAGCAAATTATTACAGGACTATTAAATCTACCTTCCGATTGTGCTATATCATGCGATCCTGCGATGCTGGCATCAGGCAGGTCGTCAAATGGCGGCCAGCTTATCCATCGACGGCCCTCACGAACTTCTCTGCGACTCAAGACATTTTCCTCGGACAGCAAAAAGGGACATTTAGCGCTTTCAGGCGACTGAAATACTAACTAGCCAGCTTCCGTGATCTACAAGAAACACGTCCGCCATTTTGCTTATCAACCTCGTTCCCAGGCAGCGCTCGGAAATATTTGCCTGGAAATTTTTCCGGCCTGGAAAAATGAAATTACCAACTTCCTGATTTTTTATCACAAACTTAAATTGTGGCTTGCTACTGAAATCGATTGGCACAGATCTCAGTTTTTCAAGATTCTCTGACAAAATGATAGAATGCAAGACAGATCTCATCAAGTCACTAAACTGTTTATTGTGTCAATAAATTCTAAGAATGAAATAATACAATGCAATTACAATGCAACACACATCTTATGAGAATTGCCGACTTAATCGGACTTGAGAACCTGCATAACGAAGGCTTATCCCCGACTACCAGTAACGAGTATTATTCTCACGATATCATTCCTACGACTGATTAAACTATTCTGGGAGTACATGTAGTGACTTTCACCACTCAAAACATAAATTGTCGACGTTGGGAGAACATCGGCGTTGATCAAATTCCTTTTCACCTCTTCACACGTTGTTCCTCAGTTCCCACCATGCAATCCGAACGCTCCCTACCGGCTGACTTCGTCCGACGAGTCAAGCTCAGATGAATGAAAAATATTAGCTCGCAATAAAATTCCCTCAATAATATTGTTGCTACAACTGATCAGACTATTCTGGGAATAAAGATAAATTTACACCATAACATTACTGCCATTTTTCCTGCCGTGTATTTCGACCTTCAAATACGACGGGAATTTGCCAGTTAACCAAACTTGATTTGCACAGGTAATCACGCGGTTTCGAGTTCAATTTGGAATCAATTTCAGAAAAGCTGAAAGTGCAAATTAATTCCAAATTGAACGAGAAAAAACCCGTGAAAACACTTGCGCGAAGGATGTTTTGAACTCTCTTCTCAGTGTTTTCATGCGGAATGAGCTGAATTTCCGATGAATTCGAAAGATATATTTAATGCCAAAATTGTCAGAGAATTTGAGTCCTGATCGACAGAAAAAAGCAGTTTGACATCATTCATGATCAAGAAATCACAGCTAAAAACAGACTGGCTTCTCAGACAAAAAGCCAGTTCATAGCACATGTGAGTGACAATTATTCTAATACGTCAATGCAATTCTTCCCACCAGCTGACTTCACCAGAGCAATGCAGATCCGATGAATTCGAAAAGGTAATTTGAATGCCAAAATTGAGCCCGGGCCCCTAAAATTCCATCTCATCATTCCAGACATTTCGATTATTGTTTTCAAAAGACTAAAAACATGCAGACTCACCAGTCAATGTTGAGAGAATTTCAGTCCTGATCAACGGTCTTCCAATAAAATTCCTTCTCACTACTATGTCGACAGTGAATTTCAAGACCAAAAAAATGTTGTGAGGAACTGTCAGCTGGTAAGATAATTCTATTGAACTGCGATGAAGTTTAAAGTTAAAAGTACATGTCAGAGTCTCGTGGCTAGTCATTAATTCAAGTCATTAATTCAAGTTTCCTCAGACAACACGTCAATGCAATTTTTCCCACCAGCTGACTTCACCAGAGCAATGCAGATCCGATGAATTTCGAAAAGGTAATTTGAATGCCAAAATTGAGCCCGGGCCCCTAAAATTCCATCTCATCATTCCAGACATTTCGATTATTGTTTTCAAAAGACTAAAAACATGAGGACTCACCAGTCAATGTTGAGAGAATTTCAGTCCTGATCAACGGTCTTCCAATAAAATTCCTTCTCACTACTATGTTGACAGTGAATTTCAAGACCAAAAAAATGTTGTGAGGAACTGTCAGCTGGTAAGATAATTCTATTGAACTGCGATGAAGTTTAAAGTTAAAAGTACATGTCAGAGTCTCGTGGCTAGTCATTAATTCAAGTCATTAATTCAAGTTTCCTCAGACAACACGTCAATGCAATTTTTCCCACCAGCTGACTTCACCAGAGCAATGCAGATCCGATGAATTTCGAAAAGGTAATTTGAATGCCAAAATTGAGCCCGGGCCCCTAAAATTCCATCTCATCATTCCAGACATTTCGATTATTGTTTTCAAAAGACTAAAAACATGAGGACTCACCAGTCAATGTTGAGAGAATTTCAGTCCTGATCAACGGTCTTCCAATAAAATTCCTTCTCACTACTATTTCGACAAAAAAATGTTTTGAGGAACTGTCAGCTGGTAAGATAATTCTATTGAACTGCGATGAAGTTTAAAGTTAAAAGTACATGTCAGAGTCTAGTGGCTAGTCATCTGTGAGGGATTTGTGAATAGATCGCAAGCTGTTATTCAAACGATAAAGTCCCACTTTATTCCTGACAGGTGTCATTTCCACGGGTACGAGACAAGCGACATCTTCGATCCACTGTTCTCCATCTAATTCAAGTTTGAAATAGTTCTTGTAGGCTTTGTACCACAGCAGAGAAGCCTTACCATTTGCTAAGAAAGCATGGACCTGTCCAATCAAAATTTTGGGACTTCTCAGTGTGCTGTCTTCTTCAATCAGTCCTACAAATTGGGCCAGCTTTATGTTGGTAGTAGCTGGTGGCTGCACATGAGAAGTGTCAGTGGCTGTGGTTTCCATCACGCCTGGATTAGAGACAACGTCCTGGGCATATTCTCTTGCTACGCGAACAGCGCATTCTTTCCTTTCGTTGGCTGTTCGTCTATCGTATGTTTTCTCAGCCTGTTTCCTGGAATGACCTAAAGCAGAAGCCAGCGAAGCTTTGAGGGCATCTGAAGCGTCACTATTGAAAAAACAAAACACACCGCAATAAGCGTGGATGTTGCAGCTTGCATTTCTAGGAAATGTTTGTTCCATCATTTGTTTTTGACGCATCTGTCCTCTTACTGATGGTAGCTAAGTTCACTTTGACAATGTTGTGACGAAATTATCCGTCTATTACATTTGTATGAGCTACGCAGTTTTTCTCGTTCAATTTGAAGTTAATCTGCAGGAGTGAGTTTTTCAAAAGGGTGAGATTGCATGAGCCACTTAGGGTAATGCAAGTTCATTGCAAATTGAAAAAGACAAAGCATACGACTACTTAATAATGATATAAACATGCACGTGAAAACTTTCTCTTTTCTTTCAGCCAATAAGCGATAAACTCTAGTTCTGAAGCTTGTTGTGATGAAAATCTCCTAACCCTAAACAAAAGTGTACACTTTCTTCATGTTGGGCTTTCTACAAATAAAGAAGTCAACTATTCAATACTTACTCTCTGCCATAAGCCCAGGTCACAAATGAACTCCGAATCATGTTGATGGATACCACAGTCCCTGTCAGTTTCTGGAAAAGGTTCTTAATGTGGCTTGAAAAGGAGGAACTGCTAAACATTGCTCCATTTCTGTTCTGCAATGAAGCAAATAGAACCAAAGTTAGGGTGAATGTTGTTGTTTGTACATCTCAAGGAGAATGAGTGTAAGGACAATTCACCCCCAAGTGGGGTTAAGAAATACTGACATTCACCCCTGAATTTTGAAAGATTCATTCCTGTGGAATGAAGAATCGGGTAAATTCACCCGTCTAGACTGCCGAGAATGCTAATTTGAACTAAACCACCCCACAACTGAAAATGAAAATGAAACTCCGAGGCAATGTACCCCAACACAACCCAAAAAACATTCCTGCATCAAATTTGGCAGGGTGATTGGCCTTTATTACAAGTCCCCAACTTTTATTTGAGGGTGAATGCGTGGTTTTTGGAGGTGACTTCAGGATTCTTGAAGATA
>CAXHUQ010000169.1:0-13872 GCA_964020085.1 Micromussa lordhowensis
GTAGTGACTTTCACCACTCAAAAACATAAATTGTCGACGTTGGGAGAACATCGGCGTTGATCAAATTCCTTTTCACCTCTTCACACGTTGTTCCTCAGTTCCCACCATGCAATCCGAACGCTCCCTACCGGCTGACTTCGTCCGACGAGTCAAGCTCAGATGAATGAAAAATATTAGCTCGCAATAAAATTCCCTCAATAATATTGTTGCTACAACTGATCAGACTATTCTGGGAATAAAGATAAATTTACACCATAACATTACTGCCATTTTTCCTGCCGTGTATTTCGACCTTCAAATACGACGGGAATTTGCCAGTTAACCAAACTTGATTTGCACAGGTAATCACGCGGTTTCGAGTTCAATTTGGAATCAATTTCAGAAAAGCTGAAAGTGCAAATTAATTCCAAATTGAACGAGAAAAAAACCCGTGAAAACACTTGCGCGAAGGATGTTTTGAACTCTCTTCTCAGTGTTTTCATGCGGAATGAGCTGAATTTCCGATGAATTCGAAAGATATATTTAATGCCAAAATTGTCAGAGAATTTGAGTCCTGATCGACAGAAAAAAGCAGTTTGACATCATTCATGATCAAGAAATCACAGCTAAAAACAGACTGGCTTCTCAGACAAAAAGCCAGTTCATAGCACATGTGAGTGACAATTATTCTAATACGTCAATGCAATTCTTCCCACCAGCTGACTTCACCAGAGCAATGCAGATCCGATGAATTCGAAAAGGTAATTTGAATGCCAAAATTGAGCCCGGGCCCCTAAAATTCCATCTCATCATTCCAGACATTTCGATTATTGTTTTCAAAAGACTAAAAACATGCAGACTCACCAGTCAATGTTGAGAGAATTTCAGTCCTGATCAACGGTCTTCCAATAAAATTCCTTCTCACTACTATGTCGACAGTGAATTTCAAGACCAAAAAAATGTTGTGAGGAACTGTCAGCTGGTAAGATAATTCTATTGAACTGCGATGAAGTTTAAAGTTAAAAGTACATGTCAGAGTCTCGTGGCTAGTCATTAATTCAAGTCATTAATTCAAGTTTCCTCAGACAACACGTCAATGCAATTTTTCCCACCAGCTGACTTCACCAGAGCAATGCAGATCCGATGAATTTCGAAAAGGTAATTTGAATGCCAAAATTGAGCCCGGCCCCTAAAATTCCATCTCATCATTCCAGACATTTCGATTATTGTTTTCAAAAGACTAAAAACATGCAGACTCACCAGTCAATGTTGAGAGAATTTCAGTCCTGATCAACGGTCTTCCAATAAAATTCCTTCTCACTACTATGTCGACAGTGAATTTCAAGACCAAAAAAATGTTGTGAGGAACTGTCAGCTGGTAAGATAATTCTATTGAACTGCGATGAAGTTTAAAGTTAAAAGTACATGTCAGAGTCTCGTGGCTAGTCATTAATTCAAGTCATTAATTCAAGTTTCCTCAGACAACACGTCAATGCAATTTTTCCCACCAGCTGACTTCACCAGAGCAATGCAGATCCGATGAATTTCGAAAAGGTAATTTGAATGCCAAATTGAGCCCGGGCCCCTAAAATTCCATCTCATCATTCCAGACATTTCGATTATTGTTTTCAAAAGACTAAAAACATGCAGACTCACCAGTCAATGTTGAGAGAATTTCAGTCCTGATCAACGGTCTTCCAATAAAATTCCTTCTCACTACTATGTCGACAGTGAATTTCAAGACCAAAAAAAATGTTGTGAGGAACTGTCAGCTGGTAAGATAATTCTATTGAACTGCGATGAAGTTTAAAGTTAAAAGTACATGTCAGAGTCTCGTGGCTAGTCATTAATTCAAGTTTCTCAGACAACACGTCAATGCAATTTTTCCCACCAGCTGACTTCACCATAGCAATGCAGATCCGATGAATTTCGAAAAGGTAATTTGAATGCCAAAATTGAGCCCGGGCCCCTAAAATTCCATCTCATCATTCCAGACATTTCGATTATTGTTTTCAAAAGACTAAAAACATGAGGACTCACCAGTCAATGTTGAGAGAATTTCAGTCCTGATCAACGGTCTTCCAATAAAATTCCTTCTCACTACTAGTCGACAGTGAATTTCAAGACCAAAAAAATGTTGTGAGGAACTGTCAGCTGGTAAGATAATTCTATTGAACTGCGATGAAGTTTAAAGTTAAAAGTACATGTCAGAGTCTCGTGGCTAGTCATTAATTCAAGTCATCAATTCAAGTTTCCTCAGACAACACGTCAATGCAATTTTTCCCCACCAGCTGACTTCACCAGAGCAATGCAGATCCGATGAATTTCGAAAAGGTAATTTGAATGCCAAAATTGAGCCCGGGCCCCTAAAATTCCATCTCATCATTCCAGACATTTCGATTATTGTTTTCAAAAGACTAAAAACATGAGGACTCACCAGTCAATGTTGAGAGAATTTCAGTCCTGATCAACGGTCTTCCAATAAAATTCCTTCTCACTACTATGTCGACAGTGAATTTCAAGACCAAAAAAATGTTGTGAGGAACTGTCAGCTGGTAAGATAATTCTATTGAACTGCGATGAAGTTTAAAGTTAAAAGTACATGTCAGAGTCTCGTGGCTAGTCATTAATTCAAGTCATTAATTCAAGTTTCCTCAGACAACACGTCAATGCAATTTTTCCCACCAGCTGACTTCACCAGAGCAAATGCAGATCCGATGAATTTCGAAAAGGTAATTTGAATGCCAAAATTGAGCCCGGGCCCCTAAAATTCCATCTCATCATTCCAGACATTCGATTATTGTTTTCAAAAGACTAAAAACATGAGGACTCACCAGTCAATGTTGAGAGAATTTCAGTCCTGATCAACGGTCTTCCAATAAAATTCCTTCTCACTACTATGTTGACAGTGAATTTCAAGACCAAAAAAATGTTGTGAGGAACTGTCAGCTGGTAAGATAATTCTATTGAACTGCGATGAAGTTTAAAGTTAAAAGTACATGTCAGAGTCTCGTGGCTAGTCATTAATTCAAGTCATTAATTCAAGTTTCCTCAGACAACACGTCAATGCAATTTTTCCCACCAGCTGACTTCACCAGAGCAATGCAGATCCGATGAATTTCGAAAAGGTAATTTGAATGCCAAAATTGAGCCCGGGCCCCTAAAATTCCATCTCATCATTCCAGACATTTCGATTATTGTTTTCAAAAGACTAAAAACATGAGGACTCACCAGTCAATGTTGAGAGAATTTCAGTCCTGATCAACGGTCTTCCAATAAAATTCCTTCTCACTACTATTTCGACAAAAAAATGTTTGAGGAACTGTCAGCTGGTAAGATAATTCTATTGAACTGCGATGAAGTTTAAAGTTAAAAGTACATGTCAGAGTCTAGTGGCTAGTCATCTGTGAGGGATTTGTGAATAGATCGCAAGCTGTTATTCAAACGATAAAGTCCCACTTTATTCCTGACAGGTGTCATTTCCACGGGTACGAGACAAGCGACATCTTCGATCCACTGTTCTCCATCTAATTCAAGTTTGAAATAGTTCTTGTAGGCTTTGTACCACAGCAGAGAAGCCTTACCATTTGCTAAGAAAGCATGGACCTGTCCAATCAAAATTTTGGGACTTCTCAGTGTGCTGTCTTCTTCAATCAGTCCTACAAATTGGGCCAGCTTTATGTTGGTAGTAGCTGGTGGCTGCACATGAGAAGTGTCAGTGGCTGTGGTTTCCATCACGCCTGGATTAGAGACAACGTCCTGGGCATATTCTCTTGCTACGCGAACAGCGCATTCTTTCCTTTCGTTGGCTGTTCGTCTATCGTATGTTTTCTCAGCCTGTTTCCTGGAATGACCTAAAGCAGAAGCCAGCGAAGCTTTGAGGGCATCTGAAGCGTCACTATTGAAAAAACAAAACACACCGCAATAAGCGTGGATGTTGCAGCTTGCATTTCTAGGAAATGTTTGTTCCATCATTTGTTTTTGACGCATCTGTCCTCTTACTGATGGTAGCTAAGTTCACTTTGACAATGTTGTGACGAAATTATCCGTCTATTACATTTGTATGAGCTACGCAGTTTTTCTCGTTCAATTTGAAGTTAATCTGCAGGAGTGAGTTTTTCAAAAGGGTGAGATTGCATGAGCCACTTAGGGTAATGCAAGTTCATTGCAAATTGAAAAAGACAAAGCATACGACTACTTAATAATGATATAAACATGCACGTGAAAACTTTCTCTTTTCTTTCAGCCAATAAGCGATAAACTCTAGTTCTGAAGCTTGTTGTGATGAAAATCTCCTAACCCTAAACAAAAGTGTACACTTTCTTCATGTTGGGCTTTCTACAAATAAAGAAGTCAACTATTCAATACTTACTCTCTGCCATAAGCCCAGGTCACAAATGAACTCCGAATCATGTTGATGGATACCACAGTCCCTGTCAGTTTCTGGAAAAGGTTCTTAATGTGGCTTGAAAAGGAGGAACTGCTAAACATTGCTCCATTTCTGTTCTGCAATGAAGCAAATAGAACCAAAGTTAGGGTGAATGTTGTTGTTTGTACATCTCAAGGAGAATGAGTGTAAGGACAATTCACCCCCAAGTGGGGTTAAGAAATACTGACATTCACCCCTGAATTTTGAAAGATTCATTCCTGTGGAATGAAGAATCGGGTAAATTCACCCGTCTAGACTGCCGAGAATGCTAATTTGAACTAAACCACCCCACAACTGAAAATGAAAATGAAACTCCGAGGCAATGTACCCCAACACAACCCAAAAAACATTCCTGCATCAAATTTGGCAGGGTGATTGGCCTTTATTACAAGTCCCCAACTTTTATTTTGAGGGTGAATGCGTGGTTTTTGGAGGTGACTTCAGGATTCTTGAAGATAAATCCCAGAAACTTGGCCACAGTTGCTCCAATAGCAGGGTTAGGGTTTAGATTTCTAGTAGAATCGGGGGTGAATTTGCCCTTTTAATCACACCTAATGGATTGACAGCAAGTTACTGCATTATAGCTTGAGACTACTTACCAGAAGCAAGATGTCGCCACTTTCTTTGCCAACCAATTGGGGACGGTGATTGTTCACAAAGTCGAGGAGTATTTTGCACAGCTCATGATCTGTCTATGGTCAGAAGAAAATGGTATGGATGAGTTTCCCTTTAAGTGCAACATCTTAGGAAGTATCGTGATATCATTAGAAAAATAATCACAGCATATGGGACTATGAAACAACTACTGGTTTATCCCAGAGAGAGAGAGAAAAAGAAACAAAAAACAACTGAATATTCGTACTAAATATCTGCTGCATTGTCTTACCTTCAGAGTAAGCTCCTGGCGGCCAAAGAACTTTGCAGTCTTATAGTTGTGGAAGTAAAGCGTGACCTCTTCTGATCCCTTCACCAAGAGGACATTCTTATCTTTGACCTGCGCAGGATGAAATTGTTGCCAGTTGGTTTGAATCTCTAGCGTGCGAACTTCGACGCCGCGGCCCGGCGGAATGAAAACATACATTGCCAAGATAACCAAGTCGCAGCATTCCCGGGCCTTATCTCTTTTGTTGACAGCCATCTCAAAGTAATCTCTCTGCACGCTGCACGCATTCACAATCTGTTCCCTGCAAAATGTTGCATAGTGATATTAGGCTGCAGTTATTCATACATGTAGGTTTCAGACATGGATACACAGAGGGTAGAGAGGACTACTCTATCCTCTTTTAAAATTAAATGACAAAGAAGTGAAACGTTTTTCAACAAAGTCTCAAGAGTTGGTTAATTTTCAATTCACTAAATTCTAATTACCCTCTGATGACAATCAGTAAGGTTTATACTGTTTACAATGTCAAAAATAGCTTTTAGTTAGAAACACGCACTTCCAAGTTTACAAAACATGTTTCGGATAATCAACATCCGTCGTCAGTTGCGAATACAGTTGCAGTGTCAAAAAATTACAACGAAAGTGTTAAATTGACATGGCCTCCTTAATTTTCAGTTGAAAGGACGCAGAGGTACTGTCAAGGATGGAAAAGGCATTCTCTCAGCACAAAGTTCTGCATGTTTTTGAGTCATAACTGTGCGAGTTCTTATGTGTGTTTCTACCTAAAAGTTATTTCATGTCTGTTGCCATTTGGCTTGGCCGTACGTTTTCGCAGGACAGGTGACACGTTAAAACTGCATGACAAGCTCTCCTGTCACCCAACACAAAGCAGTAAAATAATATTACTAGCGCTTACCAGTCAAGCCAACGGTTCAGAAGCGTCAGCTCTTCCTTAGTTTGAGGACGTTCGACATCGCCTTGACGCTGTAGAAGTGTTGCCTGTGTTCTTAGCTGCTTAATGACAGGGATGTCCTGGTAAACGGGTGCGCTCTCCCGGTGAAGGAATTTCGCAGGATACAGAAGCGAAGAGCAGTGGTTGGATATGGTGGCAGCTGACAAATTTCGTTGGTCCTGCAAAAGGAGAGAGAGAGAGAGAGAGAGAAAAAAAGCATTACACTGTTTATCAAGATTCAGGAAGTAGCCCTGAACAGTCAGTCGAAAACAATAACTAACAAGCTTTAATGGAAGAGGACGATTATGTTGGCACATCTTTTCTAATCGATAAATTTCAAAATAAATACTCAAAATAGCTTTGTCTAATTGCGATTTCTATTTCATCCATTTATTCATTTACCTACTTATTTACCTACTTATTTATTTATTTATTTATTTATTTGCTAGACGTGCATTTGTTTCATCTCTTTACTGGTATGTAACACTAACATTTGATTTACTCTTTAAACAGTCTTACTCGCTACCCGCCTAGATTAGCCTCAGCTATTTGCGGGTTAGCGTTGTTTTTGTAAAATTTTGTTGATTTAATAATAAACTTGAACTTGAACTTGAAACTTGAAAATAACTATCAAGTACAGCAAAGAAAAAGGCCACAGCAGCAAAGCCAAGGTCCAAGATTTGGATGAAAAATTACAGAGCTGTACCAAAAATTGCGAAAATGACCCGTCGAAAGAAAACCTTGAAGAACTGGAATGTTTACAAGCAACAAGTATTTCTTAAATTTAGAAAAATCAAATAAGAAAAAAAAGCTGTGTACGGAAAATTGTTACAGGTGACGGAACAATTACAGCTAATCCCATGTTGTGCAAATCGAAATTGTAACAATGCAATAAGATTGTTTGGATTATTTCCCTGAGTAACAATAGGTTCCGGGTCTAAGTCGATATCACCTGAAGTAAATAACTTTGCCCTTGAAGCACAATAGCTATGATTTCATTTCTTACACTTCATATTGAACAACATGTACAAGTTCATCATCAAAGACAACTGACACTTGAGCGGCCCTTTTATGTTTCGCAGTTCTTGTTTTGAAAACAAACACAATCAAGAGCAAAATACAACTTTCACCCTTTTGCACGAGTGATTCCAACTGGTTTACATATACACATATTTCTGGTTTTGAGATAAAATTTTTTCTAATGCTGATCACTGTCAGTGGTAAATAAGTTCAGAATTTTCTTCCACGGTAATCTCGATGGTAGAATTGGGCATTCCGCAAAGTTTGGAAAAGTCAATATCAATTGGTTTACCGTCGACATATTGATTTGTTTACATCTGAGCGAGTGACACATATTCTGCCCCCTAACAATTAGTCGTTTCTACGCTCCGCGTATCCACGACTAAAAAAAAATATTTTTGTTCAGTAAACATGCCTTAAACTGTTACAAGCTCAATTTTGTGGTCAAAAAAATGCAGGGCTCGACTCGTACACCGGGAAGTACGGTTTTAACAAGAATAACAATAGTTGTAAATATCACTTTTTAGAAGTGAAATTTTGACCTCACGTACTTGCAGGAAAACAAATTCTGCAGTCAATAAGATGAATTCACGCATCAGATACTGTAATCGATATACCCTGAAACACGACTGTGTCTGGCGTGCAAATTTCAGGCTGAAACGTTCGTTGAACTTTACAGTATGAACTGATTCCACAAATTTTTATAACGGAAACTGTGGTAGTTTCCGTTCAGAAAACACAATCTTTCTGAAGACTTTAGTCTCCTTTGAGCAGATGTTTACAAATGGATTTCAAAACTAGAAACATAAATGACACGTCACAACATGGCCGCTCAATTTCGGCCCAGTTCCCACGCAAACGTCAAAAAATTCATTACACGTCACCTTGAGAAAATCCAGATAAGATTCCAACAGAGACTGACGTAGGAAGACGTCGGGTTGCAGTATCACACCAGGGCGAGACCTCAAGAATCCAAGAAAGCCTAAGGGCATGAAAAGGGAAAATCAATTCGTTTGCACATCGTAAAATCGTTAAATTATTGAACAACACTGTGCGAGCGAAATAACTCAGACAATAAACTCACATAATATTCTTTCCTGGGTTTTCTGGTATGTCGATGTTGCCAAAGGTCTTGCTTGTCTTTCCAGCTGGACTGGACGAGTGAAGAAGGTTTTCAGTTCGCGCAGAAATGTCTGCATTTCCAGCGGCAATTGTCCAATGTCCAATGCATATGACTGTTTGCGAAGTTTGAATTCGGTCATGGGTACGACGCAGTTGCTTTCTTCTTCTGTTGATTCTTCTGGTTTTTCTTCTGTTGATTCTTCTGGATTTTCTGGTGATTCTTCTGGTTTTTCTGGTGATTCTTCTGCTGTCGTTTCTTCTGTGCACGTGGTTGCTCCTTCTTCGATCAGATCGTCGCAATCAACGTCTGTTTCTGTCTGCAACATGAAATTGCTCGTGCGTGGCCTCTTAGAAGGCGTTTGGAGCTGAATATCGGATTCATCTGAGCTCGACTCGTCTGAAGAAGTCAGCCGGTAGGAAACGATGGACTGCATGGCGCCGAGGGAAGAGGTGAAAAAGATCGAAGTTCACAGAGTTTTTCGTGGTCATTCGGTCAAAACAGAGATCCATTGACGAAATGGCTGACGGGAATTTTTTCATTCTCGTTCCCATATCCCTTTTTGAGGCCTCTAACCCAGGAGAGCTGGAAACTAGCAAAGGATCCAGCTCTTGTGGAGTGGGAAGAATTCAATTGTCAGCTCTCAGGCAATAATTCTAGCTTTTTTTTTGACCGAAACGTCGCTTTCTGTTATGTAAGGCGGGTATTTTAAGCTTTCGAGTGCAAATATTTTGAAGCCAATATTGTCCACTTTTCATGCATTTCTCACTTTACCAAACAAAGCTTTAAAGCGCGAAAAAGGTACCCTTTTTTCAGGTTGAAGCGATCTCTTTAAAAGCGCGGAAAAGGTACCTTATTCTGCGGTTAAAAATCTTTTTTTTTTCTTAAAAGGTACCTTTTTTAACTTTTCAACTAATCGACTCGCATTAACAAATAAGGTAACAATTTTGCATTTGTTCTATGAGAAATAAATGCAGAAAGTTTATTTTTCTGCTCTTTTCAATTAGCAGAGTTGATCTTTTTGTAAAAAAAGCAGAATTGCCGGAATCATTCTATGACTGACCGCTGCGTATTTTGTTAGTCCACAAGGGAAGTCATAGTGGACTCACAAAAAAAATTCTAATTAACTCTGGTTTCGTTCGGTTTTTCTGAAATTTTAACACAATAAAGATGGATTGCTAAGAAACATATTTAGTCTTTGCCGATGTATAGTAGCTATTAACTCTAAAGAGATATATCGCTTCGAAGTCGGTGATTTGAAGTCGTTGGATTCGAACGAAGAGAATACTAAATACGCTAAAAAGGTGTTGAGTGAGGGCTATGGACTCAGTGAAAGGTTCCAGCAATTCTACTTTTCTAGAAAAAGATCAACTCTTCCACTTGAAAAGAGCAGAAAATTTAACTTTCCGCATTAATTTTTAGCGATCTCTTTAAAAGCGCGGAAAAGGTACCTTATTCTGCGGTTAAAAACGTTCCTGGATGAAAAGCGGACAATATTGACGCTAAAATATTTTCATCCGAAAGCTTAAAATGCCCGCTTTTTTTTTCTTACCTTCGTACAGGTGACTAACAAGAAAACGTACAACAGAAGGTCCTAATACTGAAATGTTGAACAGCGATATTTAAACAAGTGCTCAGTTATAAGGTAAAGTTTCGCACTTGTGAAATGATGGTACACGTTCTGTCTGTGTGTCCTGTCCTTTGGATTGTTACTAGAAATCGCTCTGAATTCTTCTAAAGTATATAACTATGCGTTATATGACCGGTTTACAAAATTCAATTGGTAATTGTATCATAGAAAAAACGCGCTTCGAATAGTCATGTTTTGCTTATCATGGAATACGTCTAAGTGTCCTACTTTGAAACACGCGAGTAACTTTCCTTGTGAAATATTTAACTTAAGCACTTCATATTAGGCAGGCGATAACGATGAACAGTTCTAAACAAGTACTGGGAATTTTGTTGTCAAACTTTAAAAAATGAGGAAGATAGAGCATTCTGAAAATGTCTTATGAAAACTTGACGATATTTAGGGCATGCGCAGTACTTTATCAAAGACAGTGACAACTTCTGCGTATATTGAATAGGTAAATATCATGCACAGTTTTTCTGTTTCAAAGCATTTGTCAATTGCTCTACGATTTTCAAAGTTACGACTATCGTAAAATAAGAAGAAATGTATGAAAAAATTCGGTACATGCGCAGTAACGACAAATTCAACGTACGCGCCTCAAATTGTGCACACTGTAAACTTAGACAGAAACAAACAACTTGTGTAAATTTTGTAGTAAAACGTTAAAAACACATGAAAAGGCAGTATTTTGAAATTTTAAGACAATGTATTGGAAAATTACGATGTTTAGAGCATGCGCAGTAACTACCAATTGAACGTACGAACATGAAATTGTGCACACTGTAAACTTAGACACAGGCAAACAACTTGTATAAATTTTGTGGTTAAAAAGTAAAAACACACGAAAATATAATACTTTGAAATTTGAAGAGAATGTATGGGGAAATGTTTATTGAAAAATGCAGCACATGCGCAGTAATGACCAATTGAACGTACGAAAATGACATTCTACACACTGTAAACTTCGACACAGACAAACAACTTGTATAAATTTTGTGGCTAAAAGGTAAAAAGACACGGAAATATAATACTTTGAAATTTTAAGACAATCGATGGGAAAGTGTTTGCGCGGGAACTGTTGTGTGCACATTCCACGTTCCGTTCTTATAGGATTTAAAATGCTTACAAGGGGGAACAAACTCTTAATTGTGCAAGGAATAAGTCTTACCCGTCCAAGGAGCGAATTTTCTGATTCAGAAGTGCAGCTTATGCGAAATAAATTGAAATCGAGTTCGGCAATTTCAAGTGTTCGCCGCGCGCGTGAATTTTGTAAAATGAGCATAGTTAACTCGAAGTGTAATATTTCCTCTAAAAAGCAGGTATACAACTATATTCTTCCGTATAAGCAAACCCTACAGAATCTAGTACACTGAAAATCTGAATTCTCTTTTCAAGTATACACTATAACTGTGTACTGAAATGTTGAACAGCCATATTTAAACAAGTGCTCAGTTATAAGGTGAAGTTTCGCACTTGTGAAATGATGGTACACGTTCTGTCTGTGTGTCCTGTCCTTTGGATTGTTACTAGAAATCGCTCTGAATTCTTCTAAAGTATATAACTATGCGTTATATGACCGGTTTACAAAATTCAATTGGTAATTGTATCATAGAAAAAACGCGCTTCGAATAGTCATGTTTTGCTTATCATGGAATACGGCTAAGTGTCCTACTTTGAAACACGCGAGTAACTTTCCTTGTGAAATATTTAACTTAAGCACTTCATATTAGGCAGGCGATAACGATGAACAGTTCTAAACAAGTACTGGGAATTTTGTTGTCAAACTTTAAAAAATGAGGAAACGCGGAAGCGCGGAAACGCGGAAACGCGGAAGCTCATAGACATAAATTCTCACCGGAGTGTACATTTTCGAAATCCGAGTAGATACATATACAGTCATACCTCTATCACACGTACACCGAAAGGACAGAGCGAGGTGTCCCTATTTGAGAGGTTTCTATTTTGCAGGTCATTATTATAATCACATCTCTTAAACGAAAATGGTGATCTATCATTTCAATTTTATTTTCCGAAACAGTGCTTGGTAGAGAACATTCAGGTAAATTTTCAAAAAAACTTATCGCTAAATTTTATTTCTCAGGAATCACCTTAAATGGCGCCGAGTGGATCCCTTAGGCAAAAGTTTTGACTAATTAACTCTGGTTTCGTTCGATTTTTCTGAAATTTTAACACAATAAAGATGGATTGCTAAGAAACATATTTAGTCTTTGCCGATGTATAGTAGCTATTAACTCTAAAGAGATATATCGCTTCGAAGTCGGTGATTTGAAGTCGTTGGATTCGAACGAAGAGAATACTAAATACGCTAAAAAGGTGTTGAGTGAGGGCTATGGACTCAGTGAAAGGTTCCAGCAATTCTACTTTTCTAGAAAAAGATCAACTCTTCCACTTGAAAAGAGCAGAAAATTTAACTTTCCGCATTAATTTTTAGCGATCTCTTTTAAGACAATCGATGGGAAAGTGTTTGCGCGGGAACTGTTGTGTGCACATTCCACGTTCCGTTCTTATAGGATTTAAAATGCTTACAAGGGGGAACAAACTCTTAATTGTGCAAGGAATAAGTCTTACCCGTCCAAGGAGCGAATTTTCTGATTCAGAAGTGCAGCTTATGCGAAATAAATTGAAATCGAGTTCGGCAATTTCAAGTGTACGGCGCGCGCGTGAATTTTGTAAAATGAGCATAGTTAACTCGAAGTGTAATATTTCCTCTAAAAAGCAGGTATACAACTATATTCTTCCGTATAAGCAAACCCTAAAGAATCTAGTACACTGAAAATCTGAATTCTCTTTTCAAGTATACACTATAACTGTGTACTGAAATGTTGAACAGCGATATTTAAACAAGTACTCAGTTATAAGGTGAAGTTTCGCACTTGTGAAATGATGGTACACGTTCTGTCTGTGTGTCCTGTCCTTTGGATTGTTACTAGAAATCGCTCTGAATTCTTCTAAAGTATATAACTATGCGTTATATGACCGGTTTACAAAATTCAATTGGTAATTGTATCATAGAAAAAACGCGCTTCGAATAGTCATGTTTTGCTTATCATGGAATACGGCTAAGTGTCCTACTTTGAAACACGCGAGTAACTTTCCTTGTGAAATATTTAACTTAAGCACTTCATATTAGGCAGGCGATAACGATGAACAGTTCTAAACAAGTACTGGGAATTTTGTTGTCAAACTTTAAAAAATGAGGAAACGCGGAAGCGCGGAAACGCGGAAGCTCATAGACATAAATTCTCACCGGAGTGTACATTTTCGAAATCCGAGTAGATACATATACAGTCATACCTCTATCACACGTACACCGAAAGGACAGAGCGAGGTGTCCCTATTTGAGAGGTTTCTATTTTGCAGGTCATTATTATAATCACATCTCTTAAACGAAAATGGTGATCTATCATTTTAATTTTATTTTCCGAAACAGTGCTTGGTAGAGAACATTCAGGTAAATTTTCAAAAAAAATCATCGCTAAATTTTATTTCTCAGGAATCACCTTAAATGGCGCCGAGTGGATCCCTTAGGCAAAAGTTTTGACTAGATGATGGGATGCAAAAGAGAGAAAACACTTATTTGCGCTAATATTCAAGTCATTACTGCACTTTTCAATAACATGCGGACTCTAAAACATTTTTAGAGCATGGCATAATGGCTCATAGCCCATGATCGCTAAGCCAATGAAAACTCTTGAATATTAAATTATTTGCAGATAAAAAATACTAAAAAGGCAAACTGTCAGAATCAAACAAGACTCTTCAGGGGATTTAATGACAATAATATTCATAACCATGCTTTATATACTATAAAATTTACATAATTACCATTTGAAAT
>CAXHUQ010000170.1:0-17000 GCA_964020085.1 Micromussa lordhowensis
TTGTTTTGGAGGACAATAACAGAGAGCCTTCTGTCATCGAGTGGCGGATTTTACATCTTTGCAAAACTGAGGTTGATCAGACTTTTTGGTTTTGATTGGGCTTATCAGGGTTGGGTTTTGTACTGGGCTGGGTCAGGCTAAGTTTCAGAGTGGGATAAGTGGGCCTACATTTTGTACTGGGCTGGGTAGGGTTAGGGTTTTGATTTTGTTGGGTAGGGGTGGTTTTTGCATTTGGTTGGATAGGGTTGAAGTTAAATCTTGGTGGGGTAGGGTTAGATTTTAGGCTGGGAGATTGGCAACTGAATTTTAGCTTTGGCTGGCTAGAGATAGGTTTTGGACGGAGATGGCAAGGGCTGAGTTGGTCAAGGCTGGTCTTGGATCTGGGTTTGCCAGGACTGGAGTTACAGCTCAGTTTGGGTTTTGGGAAAACTTTGGAGACAGATTTGGTAGGACTTGGTACTGAGATGGGCTTGGGACTGGTAGGGGTAGGGGTAGCGGTAGGGGTACATGCAGGGGTAGTTAGACTTTGTTTGCTGTATCTGTATGGAGAAGGTATAGTTGGTTTGAAGGGTTGTGATGGGGCAGGTAGGAGAGGCCAATCAGTATCTGTGATGACAAGAGGAGAGGGAACATCTTGCAGGGAGGGCATGGGGGATGTGTTTGGTTCTGGGTTGGTTGGGTTAGACGTGGTTATGCAGTGGTGGAAACAACTGACAAGGATGTCATTGCCTTTTGTGGTGAGATGGAGTTTGTCAGCCCTGTACAAATTTGGATTATACAGGGTGGATGGCAGTTCGTGGAAAAAACAAATTCTGGAAACAATTCTTGAACCTGAAAATAAATAAGAGAGTTAGTAGCAGTAACGTGTTTTTGAAGTTGATCGAATCGTAGTAAAATTGGAAATAAATGGTTATGTGCAGTTGGACACTTAAGTCGTAGTAAATTAAAATTTCAGTAATTGTGGACGAAATAGTGGCAGGAGAATGCGAACATAAATTGTTAGTGCCACAGAGGAGAGAGATGTGAGTGACAGAGGAGGGGATCAGTGTCCATCACCTCAACTCTGTAAAGGATTGCCTCCACAGTGTCTTAACACTGTGGAAGTGGGGAAAAATCGGGGGTAGCTGGGGGCAAACCTCTCCATGTTTTTTGTAATGGAATCCCCGATGAGAAGAGTAGACTTTTCCTTGAGGTTTTCTGAGATCACCTGTATTTCTTTTGTTTTTCCTGGCCTCCTTCGAGGCTCCAAGGGAGCTCCATCAGTCCACTTTGTCTTGTAGTCGAGAAAAAAGAAGACGGTTTAGTCACTTTATAAGCGATCGCAACATAAGCAACAAATATAATGCGGGCTCAAAAGACATAAAATATGGTTTGCTGTACCGTGTAAGTGTGAATTAGTGAGAATGCAGAGTAGGCGCTTAGTTTGGGTATGTCAGTGCACAACGCCTCCAAGCAGACGAGTTAAAAACAGTCTTGACATTCGCAGCTACCGTTCGAATAATGGCTTTCTGGTAATGGTGTTCCCACACATGCATAACGCTTCCATCGAAACTTCCTTATAAAAAAACATCTACCTAACAGAATAGGCTATTTCAAATAAGTGTTACTCACCTTGAACTCATGTTTTCAACGAAAACAAACGTCTGCTGTATGATGCAACGACAGAGAAATGCAGATTTTTAAGAAAAAACATACGCACAAAACATCTCACTTATGAATTACTAGTAAGGATATTCCTTCAACCAATAAAACGACTGAATAGAATACTCCTTTCTCTCACGTTTGTCCTAATACAACGTTAAAATTTACAGCCGATTTCAAAATATCGCCATTTTACTTACCGAGAGAACACAAATGCCGCATTCAATTTTTTTTTTCCCGCGCGCTGCAACTTTTTACCGGATGTGACGTCATTTTTCGTTGGATGATCTAGATACACAAAAAGTGCCAGGCGTCGCAGAGTGTTCTCCCCCGCCCCTGGAGAGTACGTAAGACCTTGCTCTCCAGCCCGGGGGGGGGGTACTCCCTATAATTGCCTACACGAGGAGGCTCCGCCCGAAAGGGGTACCTTTTTCAGCCTTCAGGTATATAAAAGGGTAGGGATTTCACAAGTAGAGGTATATAAAAGGGTAGGGAAATTGGTCATTTAGGTATTTACAGAACCTTTAATAAAAGTATTTCGAATAGACGCACTTATGGCTGTATCAGTTTATTTATTAAGCACTACATGAAAATGACAACAAGAAGGGCTTAGAAATGGGGTGCAGTGTTCTAAAGTAGGTATGTGAAAGGGGTACCTTTTCTCAATGAAAGGTATATAAAAGGGGTACCTTTTCTGCCAAAATGGTATATAAAAGGGTAAGGGGTTGGACCTC
Organism: Micromussa lordhowensis; assembly: GCA_964020085.1. Classification (NCBI taxonomy): domain Eukaryota; kingdom Metazoa; phylum Cnidaria; class Anthozoa; order Scleractinia; family Lobophylliidae; genus Micromussa; species Micromussa lordhowensis. The sequence continues at coordinate 2,376 of CAXHUQ010000170.1, forward strand.
GGGGCGGAGCCTCCCCGTATTAAATTCTGTTAAGTACCCCCCCCGGGCTCTCCAGCAACATTCCCATACAAAACTTCTAAATTTTCCGAAAATTCAAACTGTCGTATAAACTTACTCTTTCATTCGAGAGGGCTCAAACTTGGCCAATTTGGTATTTTCGATGCGCTCTTTCCATTTCTGGCATTCTTTAAGTTATAGCCCATAATATAAAAAATTTTCTAGGAAAAATTTGGTCACGTGACCCCAGCTGCAAAGGGCCTATTAGTACGGATCTCTAATAAATGACGTCGACTTACTAAAACTGGCCTCCATTTGCGTACTCGTTTGAAAAAATAATGGTATATAAAAGGGTAAGGGGTTGGACCTCGGGGCGGAGCCTCCCCGTATTAAACTCTGTTAAGTACCCCCCCCCCCCGGGCTCTCCAGCAACATTCCCATACAAAACTTCTAAATTTTCCGAAAATTCAAACTGTCGTATAAACTTACTCTTTCATTCGAGAGGGCTCAAACTTGGCCAATTTGGTATTTTCGATGCGCTCTTTCCATTTCTGGCATTCTTTAAGTTATAGCCCATAATATAAAAAATTTTCTAGGAAAAATTTGGTCACGTGACCCCAGCTGCAAAGGGCCTATTAGTACGGATCTCTAATAAATGACGTCGACTTACTAAAACTGGCCTCCATTTGCGTACTCGTTTGAAAAAATAAGATTATCCTAAACACCTTAACGGTAATCCAGAGTAGGGGTGATAAACCTACGGAGACCCTTGTTTGAAAACCGAGACTGTGAATTAAACGAGTTTAGACCCAGAAAAAGCAAGAAACTCAAAAGTGAGACTTCGATTCGGCTCTCATCTCAAAGCATTCCGCGAGTGCAAAATCGGATCATAGATTTACGAGACCCATCATTTTCTAGCTACGTATATACCACGCGTCACCTCTCAGAGTGCAAAACATACCCTTTTCCAGACCAAAACGTTCTAATACACTAGCTTTAAGACTAAAACAGCTCGGAAATCAAGCAATTTTAGGGAGGTCCACCACCACGATCTTGAGCAACTCAGTGTGACTAACCACGAACTACGCAAACAGTACAATGTTTGGCCTGTTTGTGGGTTTGAGATCTTTGTGCAAGTGAGTAAAGATTGTACATATCTTCCTGTAGATATCAAGATGTTCATAACCAGTCAAATATTATGGTGATGGCTAGTGGAAGATGGCTTGGCGTTCGATTGGATCTTCTAGCTTCCCTGTTGATTGGTTTAGTTGCTCTGGCTGCAGTTGTCATATCTCAAGATGCTGGTTGGTATTAAAAGAATTACACCAATCGAATGTTTACCACATGTGTAATCAGGGGATCATTGAAAAGTTGGCATATTAGGCCCCTCACCCCCCAAACTTGGAGGGACAGGGAGCGTTGCTTGTCAAGCCTCTTATCGCTGACCTTGCAATCTGGCGTAGTTGAATATGTAAGGCGTCTGCAATAATGCTTTTCAGCCTTCGTAGAAGCTATCGATCAAGATAAGTTATCGGGAACTCTGCGATTTCTGTTCTTTTCTTTCTAGTCTTTCCAGTTTCTTCTAGTCATACGCGTGCTTTACACAACCTATTTCTCTCCCTCCGTCTAGTAGCTACGTATTATTTGTATCCGTATTGAGTTAATTATATCATTCTCATTAGTGCCATTCATACGAGGAATATAAGCCGCGGCTTACATAAGACAGGATTTTTCCGTGTTAACTGCGGCTTACATAAGACAGGATTTTTCCGTGTTAATGGTACATTTTAACCAGTTCACGTCTTACACAAGCCGTTGAGCCTGGCTTAAATAAATAAATAAATAAATAAATAAATAAATAAATAAATAAATAAATAAATAAATAAATAAATAATATATAAATCTTCATTTGTTCCGGGGGTACTCCGATATGAAAAGGCCGGGAATGCTCGGCGCCTCGCTTGGGGTATAAATGTAGGCCTGGTCTCACTTAGGGTGTTAAGGACAAAACGGCACGATTTTTAGCTGTCAAAGTATCTTTTAGGATACACTCGAGGAAAAAAATGTAAAAAGCTCTTATTTCCGTTTTTAGGCTTGACTTCTGCCGGTCTCTCGATTTCGACGGTGTACTAGCACAGGCTCCTTTCCTGGTCAGCGACTTGGAATCGAAACGAAACCTGGTATTTCTTAGGGGTCGAATATAGCTCCAGCCACGCCCATATTGGTCTCTTTTAGGGGTTTAATTTAAATTGTCCCACGAGCATCCCCTACCGTTTCATATGGGAGTCCCCCCCCGAGATTTGTTTTCGTCTTCCTCTTTTTCTCAGTCCACTTACTAACTATTACTTGTTATTTGTTTCACTCAGCTTCTGCAGGTCTTGCACTTGTTTACGCTATTCAGACCGTGAGTCTGACTCAATACGCCACCAGAAAAGCCTCGGACGTCGAGAACTTAATGACGTCCGTTGAACGAGTTATTACGTACACCGAGCTTGAATCTGAGCCAGGATATAAAGTGAAAAGGCTTCCCCCGGATCACTGGCCAGGCGAAGGAAATATCATTTTCCAAGATGTATCTTTGATTTACTATCCGGGAGGTCCACAAGTGCTGAAGAGAATCAATCTTAACATCAAAGCAGGAACAAAGGTCGGCGTTGCAGGGCGCACTGGCGCCGGGAAGTCGTCTTTTGTCGCAGCTCTTATGCGCATGCCAGACGCGGAAGGAGAGATCACGGTGGACGGGATTCGAATAAAAGACATCAATCTACAAGAGGCGCGACGATGTATATCCGTTCTTGGCCAAAGCCCAGTTCTCTTTAGTGGATCGTTAAGAAAAAACCTCGATCTTGCTGAGCAGTTTCAAGACATAGACTTATGGCGAGCCTTAGAGGATGTGCAACTGAAAGAATTGGTGGAGAGCTTTGAGGGACAGCTGGATTACGAGCTGCTGGAACATGGCGCAAACGTCAGCGTAGGAGAACGACAGCTAGTTTGCTTGGCGCGCGTGCTGTTGCCAGGAAGTAAGATCATCATCTTGGATGAGCCCACCTCACATGTGGATCCAGGAACAGAACAAACAATCTGGAACGTGGCGCGCGACAAACTAAAGGACTCCACAGTCATCACTATAGCTCATCGTTTGAACACCATCGAAGACTGTGACATGATTTTGGTTTTAGAGAATGGGGAGGTTGATGAATTTGATAGGTTTGATTCACTAATAAATATCCAAGATTGAAGATTATGAAGTGCCTTGGATGAAATTGCTTGGGAGTTTTAAAACCGGCATACGTAATTAGTGGGACGCAATTTAAAATAAGCTCAGATCGATATTTGGTCAGAATAACTTAAAACGTTTTAAAAGGGCACAGATTGCCTAAACACAATTTTAGGTAAATTACGAAATGAACACAATGACTAACCTTAATTTGCGCAAAACAATGACCTTTAACCCTAAATTGAGATGCTACATTTACCACAGATTGCGGCCTTATGGGCCGCATGGCAGGAAGAGGTCAGCTAGTCATGTATCGTAGATTACGTATGCGCGAGGTTTTGATTTAAGACAACTCGATGAAGTATTTTAAACGGCTAGTTTTCACTACGACACAAGTATGAGTATAAGCAACATACGCAGACGCGCCTTTTGTTAGGAAAATATGTTGAAAATATTTAATTTGTGATAATCAGTATTGACACAAATTAATGTAGTCATAAAGCGGCCACCCTGTATAAATCGGCCAGTCTTTTTTTAAAGTCCGAATTTTCGTTCATACAAACGCTATATTTGTTAAAGGGGCAAGTTTCTAAAGAAACTGTGGTGCTGCGTCGGTGGGAGTATTACAAGGGTTCATAATGTGAATTGTCCACCGTAAAGAGATTCGGAAGCTGACGTTTCGAGCGTTAGCCCTTCGTCGGAGCGAATTACCTGTATTAGGCGGCCGCGGCCATCCTGTAGCAGTCCTATGTTTGTAATTCTTTGCTATTTTTCCCTGTATTAAGCGGCCACCCTGAACGTAACAACTATGTTAAAGTTGAACGTAATAACTAAGAAATGACGGAATGAAATATTCTATTGTGAACTGTAAGTCACATGAATACAGCATTGTATACCGTAGAAAAGTAGAGGACAATTTATTGCACATTTCTTTTGCATCATGTTACGTATATTATACTGTTCACGAGTTGGCACTGAGCTTTGTTTAAAGTACTGGCCCCAGTTGTTCAAAGGCTGGATAACGCTATCCACTAACAAAACAAGCCACGGTATCCACTGGATAGTGATTTATGCGGTGGATAGCGTTATCCACCTTTCGAACAACCCGGGCCTGATCGCTTGAAAGAGTGTTGATTGTCCTATGGTTTCCTCACATTAGTGCTTTTTTATGATACGCCATTAAAATTGACATTAGACCACGCCCAGTGAGTATTTTTAGTGATCCTGTATCAAGCGGCCAGTTCCTCAAGTCCTGAGGGCGGCCGTTTTTATACAGGTTCGACTGTAACTTGCCGACACGGAACAGAGAACTGGGCGCTAGCGTAGTACGCGAAGGCTCATGGTTCCTGTTAGTGCGCTTGTAAAAAGAGACGGTTTAGAAACTTGTGACATTCCATGGTCAGCCTTGCTAATAGCAACTTTAGCCTGGCTGACCAATATGCCCATACATCATAATCTTTGAGTCTGCTCGGTCGTGTAGTGAAGGCAATATAGACGCTATCATCAGCTATAATCGACTTCTTACAATGTCTGCCTACATTACCCATGCGTATACTTATGCACATGCGCTACTGAACCAACCGCTGAATACGAAAACTTTGGGCGGCCGCACAGTGTTAGGAAATTTCAAGAAACAAGTTCATTACTCTTTTGAATTTTTAGGCTTCCTGGTTTGAGAAAATTTAGCGCTGGACAGTGAGGAGGTTGGAGGGTCTCTGAAGTGATACTTGCCTTGGAATTATTATGTTGTAGCATATCTCGCATATCAATGACATGCCTTATATCAGATCAATGATATGCCTAGCTAAATCAGCGTATCTATAACAAAATTCTCCATCTTAATTGGTTCTCCGCGCGCCTATTTGTCAGGTAATCGACGCGCGATCACGTGGGTGTCCAATTACTCGGACACCTTTAATTGGATACCCACGTGATTCGCAGGTCAATTACGCGCGCTTTAATGGCTTCTTTCGCAATATTTCCTACAGTTCTCAAAACTTATGAAAGGGCTACAGACGGTTTCACTCAAAAGAAGTTCTTAAAAGACATTTTTAATTCCGAAATTTGTTGTAGATACATGTATGATTAGTTAGTAATTGGACCTTGTGTCGTACAATTCAGGGAGTAACCGTGCTCGTAATTTCAAATCAGCCTCGCGCTTCGCGCTCGTCCGATTTTGAGATTACTCGCGCGATTACCCCCTGAATTTATACGATACAAGGTCCAATTACTACTACTAATATATTGTTCAGCCGCCTACTATGGATTACGAACCATGTTGAACATGATATGGGAAAGACAAACTATAGGTCAATCTTAAAATACGCCTCCATGCGCACATCGGAATACAGACGAATAGAGCAATCCAACAAATGCAAATACAATAATCCAGCTTATACTGATTAACTCCTTTGAGCCCTGAGTGGACACCCTACTTATTGACATGAATTGAGAGGATCGTACAAAATTCTAAAAATAGTCAGTTTCGTCTGCATAATTCATTTACTTACGTCACCTCCCACATCTGGAATCAATTGCCGCTAGCTGCAAAATCCGCAACCTTCGCAAACACATTTCCACGTTAGCTTTAAATTGAAGCAGTTGAATTGGTGTAAAAAAACTGTCTGCATGGCAAATACTTCAAAGTGACCAAATTAAGCAGCCTTGTTACAAAATATTTTAAAAGCACGCGTAGTTCTTGCTCTATTACTTTATAATAGGGTGTTTCTAGCCCCCGTAGTCAGCAACCACGCAAATTTATTGGAGCAAAAGAGCCGGAGTGCTTACATAAGAAAAGAGTTCAACTCACACAGGATCGCTTTGGTACATCAACATCGCCGCCGTCTTATTGTTTTGAGACACCAGTATGGCTGCCGTGACGTAACGTGAAACCGCTGTATGCATACGTAAAATAAGTTGACAGGTAGCTGACCTGACATGTAAGTTAAGTTGCTGGCCACCTTTCTGACGCACGCTTAAAGCCATAAGTTTTAAGTGTTTTAGCTCGGATAATAAGGATAGATTCCCTGGCTTTACGAATAGATTCTCGGGAACAACTGAGCTAAGTCTATTTTCTTAATGGGAATGTTAACTATGTATGCAGTTTTTCGAAATTGTTTATAGACGGACGATCAGGGCATAAGTCATGCCAAAACATGTCCTTACAAATTAAAGCCGTCAGTGTAGCTACCAGGCGCCGAGCAATTTGCTTGACAAGGTTATATATAGATTTCATCAGACATGAGGAAACTTATGCTGGATCACGACCGACCCTTTGCGGTCACGACGGCTGTCACAGCTACCGAGGATAAAGAATGCAACAGCACACGGGCAATAACATTGAAAAAGAAGAAGTCTCCCCTTTGTCGATGATTAAGTTATACTTTATCAAAGGTAAGGAGGATTTTGAGGTCTTTGTAGAATCTACTGCACTAGCTTAGTACGAAACCACTCACAATTCGGTATGTTCTTGTCACGTTTAACTTTTCTATCAAGGTAAGTAATCAAACAGATGGGCCCGGGTTTTCTAAGAATATAGAAACCGGGGGTGCAATTTTATTTCTAAGCTATATAGCTATGTGCAATGCCAAAGATGATGGTTTGTCAGGCGTTGTGGCCTGAAATAGGCTATAAATTTTGACCATTTTGGCCTGAAATAGTGTATATTTTGCACTCTGGCTAGGAAAAGGGTATGATGTTGGTCAGATGATTGATTGATTGATTCCCCGATGAGCTGAAGCAATTCTCCGCTGTTTGCGTAAATGGAGGCCATTCCTGGTTACTGAGATCATGTATCAGACACATATGCATGTAATGATTTTAGAGGTCTGAAATAGTTAGTTGAAATCACATATTTCGGTCGTTAAATAGGGTAAGGGTTTCACGAAACACTCGGCACGTCCCCACCAAAGGCTTTGGGGAAAACCCCCTGGAATAAACAACGTGTAGATTTGGTCTGTTTAGCCAAACTTGAACAACTATCTTCTTCACGTTCTGTTGCGCATAAGGCCGCACCCAAACTTAAACAGTTGAATGAATTTGTAAAGAAATCAACTGATCTGTCGACAATTGTCTTGTATAGTCATTACTGAATCAGAAGTAGAGAGTATTTTATTCTGTAGCTTGTAAGGAACTTATTGACGATATTTTTAGTTCAAGAATGGAAATCATTATTATTAAGTCTTAATCATTAAGTCTTAGGCCTTTTCGATCAAGTCATAACAATTAATTTTCCAGTTATAGAAAATATTTGGTATTTTACAAGCCGAAAGACGAGAATGTCTGATGGATGAAAGAATGCTGTTATCTTTCTCATCCTTTTACAAGTGGCCTTACAGCGGATGTCAAAAAATCTTGAAACTGAAGTGTTCTACGTACTAGTCTTGAGGGTGTATGACGACTTCACATCCTGAGAAAATATATCATTTGATATACAATTACGTACTTTTTCAAACAATTTCTTGGAGTAAATAAGCAATGCGCTATGTCAAATTGTAGCCTGCAGAAATGACCGCTCATCCTCGGGGAACAGTGGCTGTAATTGAGGGGGATGAAGTATACCGGGGCATTAACTTGAACCGGGTGGGAAGAGGTGCTCTTCTGGCCGTTCTGGTTCTTGATAGCATTTCTGGTTTATACTTCGACACCATCCCCCTTCTCAACTGACTGGCGAGGGCTTCAAGGATGAATCGAGCTAGTACTACAAGGTAGACTCCAATTTAGGCTCCATTACCAACCGCTGCTCGGGAAAGGAGCCCGCGCTCTTCCTCGAGAACACACGCAAAGTAGCAAACGCTAACAACCTAGGCTCACGGTTGATGGACGCTTTGTCGATTTTCTACGAAAATGAAACGTACCGGGACGAATTGACGAAAAGGCTTCAAAGCCTGTCTTTCTCGCAGCTTACTTCAAAATTGCAAAATCAAAGATAGCGGGTTCAAAGAAATTGTTTAATATGGTATGTGTTACGACATGTCACCGAATGGTCCCAGATGCTGGTATTAAACTAGAATTTCACTAGACTCGTAACACGACCGCGTGACGCGTTTTTTAACCAGATAGTTGAGGTCTGATATCTGCAAAATTTACTGATAGCTGAAAATGGGCTGAAATCCTCCGTTGGAAAAATGATGGCGGCTGTACGTTTTACCACAACACCATGCGAACCTTACACAGCCCATAGAGTACAAGGAAAGCCGTATAGTTTTACAGTGTTTGCTCCTGTGCTAATTAAATTGTGTATGCTCGGTTTAAAGATGTTAGAACTTTTCTGTAAGTTCTTAATAGGAGCGTTTCATGCGCTGAGAATGATGGTAAATGTACCAGTCGCCATCATTTTTTATTCTGCGGATTGTAACTGATAGTGGAAAAAAACGTTAAAATGTTGACTCACATAACTGAAATTCCAGCACCCTTATTCTCACCCCCCTCAGAAAACACGTAACCTAACTCGGCCCAAAATGTTTGAATGCACATTTACCGCGTTCAATTTCGGTTCAGCCTTAGCGAGGCAGGGGAAACTCCGACTTTTCAGATCTGCTGATCGGGCAGAGAAATATTACATATTTCAGTCTGAATTAGATGAGGGAATTCACAAATGTTTGGCGAGTACTTCTTCACCTCGACCACCTTGTTTTGCCATGAGAAGAAGATGTCGCAGATCGTACGCTTTGCAGCTTTCGGAAAGGTAAATATCGTCTGTCTCCTTTTAATTTGTTTTCAAATATTATACATGTACCTGGTATCACTGTCATTAAGTTATCATTGTCCCAATTTCCGTCTCGAAACATTCTTCCGTTGTGAAATTGCGTGATCGATATTATCTGAAAAGGAAAAGGAAATGACGTCACGGCCATCAACAAAAAGAGTGTGCACAAGAAATGATAAAACGTACAAGGTACATTCAGATCTCACTGCATAGTGTTGCACACGTTACAAGCTTCTTCTGGTGAATTCAGTGATTCAGAAACGGGGTAAGTGACTTTTTTCCGTCAATTTAGTTAACGACGGTTTTTCTTGTCTAGACAACTTTGATCTCAACTTGGACAAAGCAGTTGAGTTGCACACTTGATTGCGTTTCGCTTTCCATTCGGAGTAAACAATGGAATGCATAGTTGTACTACTGAGCTCGCGTCGAAGACCGTAATAAGAGCTAGCAAATTACCAGCGATGGTATATTGTGCTGTTGTGGCATGGGTTTATAGATACACTCCGACTCATTTTAATGTCGTTTCGTGCAGTTGAGGTTATGTCAGTCAAACTTTCGAACCGGCTTCCTTAGAGTTCGTGACTAGGGAATGAGGCCCTGTGTCACATAAGCTATGACGCTATTCTAAAAGAAGTGTCTCAATTTCAATAGGCTTCAACGAAATATGTTGTTTTAAAAAATAATTTGTCTCAATCAGAGTAATATAAGCGTTGTCATTATCAACGGTGGCTCTAAATAACTTATTCATACCGGTAGTTTCATCACAGTCCTGTTCATTCCGTGTTTTCTAGATGCTACAGCTCGGATTGTACAGCAACCATAGAATGCAAGAGGCCAATTTCAATATATTAAAATTCTAGGCTGAGAGGAATAAGACAATAGATACTATAGTGATCTGCGCTGCCGCCAGAGCGGCCATTTTTTCCCATTCATGAAGTATCGCAAGTTGGCGGGAAATACTTTACCCAGGTTGCCGCGGGAGCTCTCCATACTCGTTAGAATAGAACAGAATAAAATAGAAACTTTACTTAAGTGTCAAAGCCTTGTAGAGTAGACTCGTTACCAGGAAACTAGGGCAACAGATGAACAGGGGATTTGGGAACGTGGCAAATTTCCTAGTTCAGGGTATACAGCAAAAAAATGATCTCCTGTTACTCCAAATTACCGAAACAGTAATTTCTTACTCCGTCGGAATTTCGGCGAAGCCGTTCCTAGACTTTCTACTTCGGGCAGATACAAAACTTGGACCCGATCATGGCATCTATTGCCATGCCTCGTTCTTGATTAGTTGTCATCCTCATCAATAGGCCATTTCCGAATTACCTCAGGCCTCATTTTGGAAGCGAGTCTTGGTGCTCATCTTTTCATATACAAATCAATTTTCATTCATATGAAAATGAGTTTAATTTGCGTGTGAATGAAAATTGATTTGCATATGAAAGGATGAGCACCAAGACTCGCTTCCAAAACGAGGCCTGAGATAATTCGGAAATGGCCTATTCAGACAAGCAAAAAACATGCAAAACACGCGGCCTGACTGGGTGGCAACAAGGATGCAAACCCGTCTATTGCATGTTTTGCATGTTTTACTATAACTGCAGAAATTCTCGCGCGCTCTTTGGCTAATTTTCATTGTCAATAAGCGAACAGACACATCAATTTATAAGTTGTGCGATGCGTCAACGAGCGAGAGCGGACAATTTTTGACTTCAGTTTTTCATGCGTCCTCATAACATATTGTCAAAGCAACTTTGACAATGTTTCGACAAAATTCACGGTCAATGACAGGACCGAACGCGTCAATTTGTTAACCTGCTTGGAATCAACAACGTGGTTCACATTCTTGAAAACATAACATTCCTCCTGTATGTAAACCCGTTTCATAACATCTTATCTGGGGATTCCGTTCCACTGAACGGCTTTCGCTGCAGCTGTCGTTGCTTACCTCTTCAGAAATTCCCCTAGCTTGCTTTTTCTCTTCAATTCCTCCTCGTATGTTTTGTCCTACCAGACTTACTGAATTACGGCGCTGAACTAAACACACCCAACCGTTCACTTGCTAACATCACATAAGACGAGCAAGGCAAAGCGACATGCAATCAAAACAAAACGTGTGTTATTCAAAATGAGCTTGTCAAGTCACAGAAATTCGCGAAATTCGTGGAATGGTTAAAACCTCTGTTCTCGTAAATCAATTATGTTGATCTAAGATCTCAGTTGAATCCCGATAACTCGAACCCTTGGTAACTGATTTTCCTTGGATTTGCCTCATATATTTACTGTAATTTTAACTCCCTCTGATAACTCGAAACCCCGCTAACCTGAAGTGATTTTTACGTCCATTCAGGTACTTTTCTTTGTAATTTTTCCCTCGATAACTCGAAGTCGATTCTAATGAACCATAACATTTTTCACCGGAAGATTACATTTAATCTCATTTATATATTATGACAAATTGACCTTTGTCGATATCACTTGTTTGTCTGTCCTTGAACAAACAGTTTTTTACAGTTCTTCCCAGCGAAGAGAAATCCGGGAGAGAAATAATGGCGCGTAATCTGGAATCGATCTGCTGTTTGTCATTACTTGTCAATCTTGCCCAGTTCATTCTTGAGAACAATAATATGTTTCTTCTTCCCTCAAAATTCAAAGTGCATGTGCAATCAGTTTGTTAACTTCAAGTCCAGCATTTAGAAGTTGTACAACAATCGACAGAAACAGAATGGCTGCTAAACACCAGCCGGGGACTTATGACAGACTATTTTTCAAATCAATCATGCGAATAGATCTTTCAACAAATGTTGACCAACGAAAAAGTGAGATTTAGCGCTAAACATTCTGAAGAGCAGCTACTTAACATTTCTTGCTTTTGTTTTGTAGTGTTTTTGCTCTTGCATTGCTAGAAATCTTACAGTAAAACATGTATAAGCATAAAATCTCTATAATCAAGCGTTTCTGGTCTTTTTGTTCAAAACCCCTATAACTCGAAACCCCGAAGTAGTTTCAATTTCCCTTGGCAATAAGGTATTCTTTGGCTAAATGTCTGAATTGATGTTAAACTTTTCCTTTCCCTGGCGAGGCTTTTTTTCCCTCAACGGGATCTATCTTAATTACGCGACCGCGTATTACACAAAGAGGATCTCAATGGAGTTAACCGTTAGCCGTATAAGGGCCAAAAGCTTAAAATTTTTAACCGTAAAAATTTAGCCGTAAAACAAATTGAAAACCGTTAACCGTTTACAAAAAATATTGGCGCAAATTAAAGGTCTCAAATGTCTTGTAAAAAGAACTCCATTCGTGCATCGTTTAACTTCTCTCATTTCACAACTCCGGAAATGGCGGATGTGTCTTTGAAATGGATCGTACCACGCACTTTGACAGCCGCCTTGATGTCCATCGAGGGTATCGATCGACAGTCGAACGCGGATGTCATTAGTACACATGATCCGCAGTGGCTATTAGTGATGGCAATTTTTAGTATTTATCTCTCTGGACAGGAGAAGCCAATAGAAAGATACAAAGCAAGGATTCAAATTGGTGAAGATCACAAATATATTGGTTCTTTCTAAAGAACTGTAAGCCTCATCAAAAATTTAAGAAGAAGCACGATAATACAAAAGAACAACATATTTATAACGCCTAACCACATACAGGAAAATACAGGCAAATTTAATTCTTTGTTTTATTTCTTAGGAATTAAAAGTTCCAAATTTCTACTTCTCGCAGTGCCGGACTGATATGTATTTGTGAACCAGATAAACTTCATTTTTTTCGGTCAACTGAGAACATGTTCTCTATACTTTTCATGATTTTGCCATGCTCCAAATCAATGGAAATTTACTATTTCCAGTTAATTATTTTATTATAATGTAAAACAATAGTAATTAATCATTAAAATGTCAATTAACCATTACTGAAAAACTTAACCCGTTAGCCGTAAAAGGGCCAAAAATTTAACCGTTAGGCGTAAAAAACTTAAACTTTAGCTGTTAGCCTTAAAAGTCAGTACCCATTACGACTCGCCACAAATGATCGTACAAAAGATAATTTAAACTCATTTCACACATGCACAAAGTATATTGGTATCATTAAACTGGTTCGCAATACACACTCGGGCCGCCTATCAGCTTACTTAACCGGCTATGTAAACGTTTTGTATGCTTCACCTGATGTTGGGACCATTGAAAATTACGGCCGCACGACTGATTAAGAAGACAGAGGTTTTATTCCTACACATCCCAAATTTTTGGATTTAATGTTCCGCAAGGCCACCCATCTAGAAAACAAAACCGATGTTACGATGATGAGACCGTTGAAAATCACGGCCGAAAGAGTTAGTTCTGGGGACCTCTGTCCCGGGACAGAGGCTGTAGCATTCGTAAAGGGCCGCCCATCTAGTCAAAACCGACCCTACTGTGTCAAGCTTGAAAACAAAATAAAACGAATCAAAACAAAAAATAAATAAAAGAAAACAAACGAACAACAAATTACGAAGCTGAAAATAGCAAAAACATAAAAGAGGTGTCATATGACGAACTTGTGAGGGATGAATATTTTAAAATATGGCTAATTAAAACGAACGAATGTTCCCGACAATCTTCGGCAAGGGCAATAGGTCAGACAAGATGATCATTTTACTCTTTCACTCTTTAATTACAGCCGTTCCGCTTACAAAAAGGTTGCTATGTGATGTCAACAGACCTAACGTGATGAGACAGATATGAATAAAAGTTCATTTTGCCTCTTTAACTGTATTCCTGATGGGTATTAAATTACGCAATGAGACGCTACGACAGTTTGTTTATGGAGGGCTAAAAAGTTACTGTGCCCCACACTCGAACTCGGACGCCTGGAGGTTATTTTTTCCGTTTGATGTTTGTTTCATCACTGACTACACTTTGTGTCGAGTAGCGGCCGTTGAATTTCACTTGGAAAGAGGAGATCTATTGTACCGTTGATGCCTTAATTTGGACGTTGTTAGATCGGTTATTTCTCTGTGTTTCTATAGCTTCATATCACTGAGGGTTTCGGAGGTAAGTCGAGGAAATACTACTTTTAATAGCATAGTCAACTCCCGTACGCCTTGCATCACTATGCAGACCCTGTATTGTCGTGAATATTGGTAGCCTAATACATGGCGAACCTCACGGAATATTTTCTGAAACAACCCTCGCTCTCATCAACGCTTACTTCGACAGATCGCGCGCGGTCCCGCCGAACAAAAGGGTAAACGGGTTAGTTTCCATAGTTATAGTAACAAAGCAGACAGATTTAATTTGCATTTAGTTTCAAACGTAATCGATTGACGTCCATTTAGAAAATAAGCCATCCCATCGTCAGTGGGTGATTTAAAATCTTTAGTTTTGAAAGGTATCATAAGAGTATACTAACTAGTGTACTGAGAATGGAATGTACGTGGCAAAATTTAAAAATCGCCCACCTTTAACCCAAAAACAATTCGGTGTCATTGTTTTGATTTCTTGAATTACACGGCAGCGCGTCCCCTTATCCGATGTCTTTATAGGCATGTTACATGATGTGGACATCAGATTTATTCAATTTAAAGTAACCTTTGTCCCTTACTTGTTCGCAGATGACTTAATTCGAAAAGGGTGGTCTGACTCGACTAAATGAGTTATTGACTTGTCAAACCACCTGAGCGGCCATTTTGAAAACACGCCAACAAAGAGATTCCGTTGTTGTT